>JABMDO010002183.1:0-19857 GCA_014851415.1 Cnaphalocrocis medinalis
TTGACAAAATTAAATGTGTCCTGAACACAATACAGGCCAAAAAACAAAAATAAAATAAAATAGGTAAGCGTCAATTCTTATGATGATGTCAAAAACAAAGATTTTACACTATAACAAGATGGTGTACTATGAAAATGAATGCAATGTTAATTTCGATTCTATGCAATGAGAATAAAGATTACTTTGAAATGCCAAATCGCTTTACAGAAAATCGAGCCGAGCGAGATGGCGATCGACAGGAATATGTCCTTGTCTAAAGGGTTGCCATCATAAAAAAAAAAACCTTTGTGGTATAACTTACGCAAAGTTTATATTTCTTCTTCTGGGGAACTTTCAAAATATTAATAATTTAAAGGAATGATACGTTGGAATTAATAATGTCTTTTTTATTTTTTTAATTTTAAACCATGATAAACGACTAGTTTTATGTAAAAGTCGGTGATATGGTAGTTTTAATTATAATAATATGCAACACTTGGCGTCTGGACATCACCATTATGGCGGCGGCAAAAATATTTTGAAAGATTGTATTATTGTGACGTCAAAAATAAAGTGTAAAAATTGTGCTTATTTATTTAATAATGGTTCTCACTTGTTGTGTGATAGGATGCAAAAGTGAATCATATAAAGGTTGCGGTGTATCTTTTCATAAGTAAGTGTTTAGTCAAAGTTTTATTTTTGCATTGAGTAGGGTGTCCATTTCGCTTGTCATCTAAAGACTGGATTTTTTACTGTTTCAGATTTCCAAAGAATGAAGAAATTAAAAAAAGGTGGCTTACCGTCATACCGGGAAAAATACTAAACAAGTGATTTTCAAACGTTTCTAATGTAAGTCCAACCTTTAGATGATGATCAGTTCATATAGATAGTGCATTCGCATACCTATAGTGCTAATGCAATAAAATGTAAATTTTCAAAGCTGTATTTTATATTTATGAAAATGTAAAATTTCTTCTAAGACTGTGACTCAATGCTCATAAAATTAATACTTGAGTGAGACATGTAAAGCAATATAAATTTAATATTTTGTTAAATTAAATAATGCTTTTATAAAGACACCGGGTTTTCATTTATTTCAAATTTGCATTAGAGAGATTTGATCCCCTAAGATCTAGTCTACCTGTTACTGGGATCAAGTCTCCCAGAATAGGGGACACTTGATCCTTTTGGAAAGTTCTGGGAAAATGCAAAAAAAATATATAATATGAAGCACTAATAAATATAATAATCAAATAATGAGGAACAGTAGGTAGTTAACAAAATTGCCTACCTATGTACGTTTTGTTTTTATAGAACTAACAATGGGGATCAAGTGTCCCCAGTTTCCCCAAGAGTTTGTGAAAAAAATTAAATTTTAGTCAATATTTTTGCTCCATAGAACCTTCAAATCGTAAAGTATGTACGTTTGTATGAATAATACGCTATGGCCGGTTAAATGTGCCGCAGAGTGTATTATTATAGGTAGTTAAATAGAAAATCTAATAGGGCTAGCACAAACTTTTCGAAAAGTCGGTAGTCTCTTCGTATCGTACGTATACATAATAAGGAATTTTAATTTGGAACTTGTGTTTTTTTCATACAAAATTGCTCATAAATACTCAAACGATACTTTGAAACGTTCGTGCTAGCCCTTCTAGTTTGAATGGGCTTCACGAGTTTCCTAGAGAAAGCGATGTCCGACTTCCACGTAGGTGGACTGAGTTTGACAAACAATAATTGTAATCGAAAATCTAAATCGTGTGGTCACCATATTAGAGTAGGACGCCAATCAAGTTATAGACATCTCACGAGGCTCGAATGCAAGTAATGAGTACGCCATCTAGTTCTTATATTACAATATCTTTGGTCAAAAACGATACAAAATGAATAAATAGGTCACGTCACTGACTTTTTCATTTTTTTTTGACAATAGTAATCCGAAACGAATGTCGCACTTTTGTAAAAGTTACAAGATCCAAGATTAGCTTTAGACTAAGTTTTGAGACAAGGGTGTTTTTACTTTTTTTTTAATGGTCAAAGATTCTATGACGCGCTATTTTTCTCTCGATCTGTGGTTCAATACGCTGTCTGCCTTCTGTTTGTGGTTCTAATACCTATCTATTATTTATTAGATCCTTATATAAGGCAATGTTGGTGAGACGCTGTCCCAAGCAAGGGCCGGTCCCGCTGGGTTCGTGACGACTTGTATAACGCTTAGGGCTAAGATACACTACGCGTTTTTCAGATTATACTTACACCGTTAAATTTTGTAGTATTTATCCCGAAGCCCTTATAATAGCTAACACGAATAGCGACCCTTTAGCATGTTAGATCAAACAAGCAATTCTATATATTTTTCCCTAGTGAATGTTATTTTTTGTATGTCACAGCTGTCTTTCTTTTAACATATTTTATTTTTTACTTTTTTTCCCTCAATATTGGAATGTAGAATGGAAAGTTTGGCGCCTAGTACAAGCTGTCAGCTGACTCGTCCTTCACTTTTGGGTTGCATCAGCCTGCGCCGGAGTTTCAGTTTCATTGAGCGTCATGCTGCGTTTTGACACTGTATTAAGAAACACTTACAAATAATAACCATCATGGATGGTAGCAAGTGAGGGTGATAGGGAGCATAGCAAAAAAGGAAATCATTTAATTGCTATTTTCTCCACAATATATCAACCTAAAAATTCATACATACCTAAATGTATAATACAATATGCATACCGTTACTTCTTTCGCCTCACCACATTTTTGGCTCTAAGTTCGCTAATTGTAACAAAATGAAATGTGGGTTTTTTTTAGTTTAGAGGGCAGACGAACAGACGGATTACCTGATGGTAAACAATTACCGCCGTCCATGGACACCTGCAACACCATAGGCGTCACAAGTGCACTGCCGACCTTATAAGAAGGAATACGCTCGCTTTTTTAAAGGTTTGCAGGTCGTAACGGTGACAGTTCTTTCCATAGTATTGTGGTACGAAGCAGAGAGTTTCAAGTTTTAAGAAGTGTGCAATAAAGTTCAAATAAATAGTGAAATATAGTATATTTTATCCTATTCGATTTCGAGACTGTATATGCATAAATAACATAAAATGTATGTCTGTGTGGCGACGGGGGCTCGACGGTCATCGAACCCCATGCGGGCTGCCTTCGCTAGTGAGGAGGCAAGTAGTATGTAGATACTAAGTAGGTAGCTACTTAGCACTTTCAGTGTTAGATATATGTATGCATTGGGTCCTTACCCATGAAATTGGTGTTTTTTTTCTCTAGACACAACATCATATGGGCGGCAGTAATTGCATATTATCAGGTGATCCACTTTCTCAGTACCTATGTATAGATCTACGCAGATAGATACGAGTAGAATGTCAAATCAGACTTAGAAAGTAAATTGCAGGGTAAAGGTATGATTGGGGACTACGGTGCGGCGACCTCCTCGTGTGGCCTCCCCGGTAGTATTTTCTTCCTGTTTGGAACTGCTACCGGAGGGGTCCTGGTGTCCCTAGGCAACGGCGGGTAGCAATTGGCTTATCGCCATATTGCTACCCGACGGCTGACAGCTGCACTTTGAGGCCCAGCTCTGTCTGGGCCGGGGCCCTGTCCGGCGCCCTGTGAGGATCTCCTCCACTTTGGGCGCACCTTGACGTGGGCCCCACCGGGTGGGGTACGCCTTCGGGCGCCACTCCCCACAACTTTTGTGGGGGTCTTTAGTTGCTGGTCTGCGCTGCGTCTCACAGCCAGTGGGATGCGGCAAAGGCCGGCTAACCCCACCTCTCCGCCCAGCGACCGACTGCGCAATCCAGCGTAGCCGGCCGTGGGGCTGTCTGGTGGGGCAGTTTTTTGGAAGCCTGCAGGCACTCTCCCCCACCTTGCCCTGCAGCCAGCAGGGTGTGGGTTTGTGGAGAGTTCTGCAGGAGCCCATGCCCGCGACGCCCGTATCGCAATCCAGCGATGCGGGCGCCGCCCGGTTAGGGCTTTGTCGGAGGGCAGTGGGAGCTGCTCTGGGGGCTTTAAGCCCCGGGCGTCAGAAAGAGGCCGTGCTGGCGTGCCTCGCTGTCCATGGGTGAGTCTGCGGTGATGAGGTTCGTCCTATAAAAGGTTGGTAGCGCACTTGTAAATCCACTGGTGTTGCAAGTGTCCATGGGCGGAGGCAATTGCTTACCATCAGGTGATCCGCCTGCTCAGTACCTATGTATTGATCTACGCAGATAGATATTAGAATGTCAAATCAGACTTAGAAAGAAAATTGTAGGGTAAAGGTATGAAAACAGTTCAGAAATACACACACGCATCCAGACCACAAAAAATGTTGTTCCCCCACCCCCTCATTAGGTTAGGTAAAGGGTCCCCTTTCACTGCTAGCTTCATCTTTACCCGAGAGTAAATCTATAGTATGAGGTTATGAATTCAAACTTTAAAGATACACTATATGCAATTCATGTTCCATAAACTTACATAAATCCTTATTGCCTGAAAAAAACGTACACAAGTATTGGTAGACAAGTGATGATAGAAGCAGGTCATTGGCCCATGCGGGCTGTAACTACCTTCATAGAGATGGGAACCTTAGTATTAAACATTGACTTATCGATAGTAAACATATAATACCATGTAGGTGGGGAAACGTGGTCCAGGAATATCAACGACAGGAGAAAGTGGAAAGAAATTGGAGAGGCATAGGCTCTGCAGTGGGCAAATACATGCTGAAGAAGAAGAAAAAAAACTGTGGAACTGTACTGTGAAGAAGACAGTAGTTCCAAACTGACCCACGAGATGGCGCTGGGCGTTGATTACATCGCGCTAGTGTTTCGTATTTTCGAATTATAAGTCTTGTGGTTGTCCATAGAATTTATATTATCTTTATGAGTACAGATTTTTTTTATATGATAGCTGGCAGACGAAAGACGAATTACCTGAAGGTAAGCGATTACCACCGCCCATAGACACATGCAACACCAATAGAGTCACAAGTGCGCTGCCAACCTTTAACCCCATTTCCCCTAACTCGGCGAAACACCGCGCAGGCGCTGCTTCACGCCACAATGTATTTAGAGCCTGTTTCACAATATCCGAAAAAGTTTTACATAATAAGCTTTATCATGGCTTTAACCTACTTATTGCTATCGTACCATAATAAATGTTACACCACTGTCAAATAGCGTTATATTATGTCACTTTACGGCCATGATTTTGACAGATGTGATTGTGGAAATAAAATTGCCAACTGTAAATAAACCGCTCTTTCCATTCCACTCACTTAGCTTTACTTAGCAGACATTGGGACATTCAAAACGTTACCCAACTTTTATTTCTATTGATAAATTCAAATGCATTTGCATTGCATTATAGAGACGTTAACTAATTTGAAAGCCAGCGATTTAATTTGTGGCCATAACCGAACATTCACGACAAAGTTGGCCACCGATCCTAGAGGTCAGATTAATTTTAATCTAAAATATTAGACCAATGATAGAAGTTAATATTAATATAGTAAAAGTGATGGTAACTCAGTGGATCAGACATCGATAAGACCTTTCATACGTGGTCGTGGTTCGTGGGTCGAATCCGAGCATGCACTTCTCGATTTTTCAAATCTAAGTAAAGTATCTATGTGCACATTTCTACAATTAACTTAACTATGAGGGAAAACGTCATAAGAAAACCTGCACGCTTCGAATAGTTTCTGAAATATGTAACCATGATTTTGCACGCAAAGGTCAGAAGTGCATTGCTTGATTGTAACTACCAGACTCCCCAAAGCCTCAAACATAGTCTAAGATGCAACTAGGAACTGGGAATTAGAAGCACGGAAAGAGAGAAAGAAAGTAATATCAATAGCTAATATGTTATCTATATCTTCTCTTTAACATTTAAAAAGAGATACCTTCTATTGACAACCCCAACGCTTACGTGTAACACGAAAGGACAAAACACTTGCGCGATTGAATCGACACCAAGCGCCATCTATTGGCAACTATTAGCAAAATTATGTCCCGAAACGAAGTGAGGGCCGGCAACTAGCGATATAATGTATATAGAGAAGTATATGCTCAGGGATTTAGATTATGTATTTAGATTATTGAGACGTAAAATAGCCTGACGTGAATGATTTATGTGAGACTTTGAAACCTTGTTGCAAAATGTGTTAATTTCCCAACAGAGTTCATACAGCATTAGATTCAATATATGACCATACCACTGTCATAGTACATACAACAAAACAGGCGACTTTATTACTTGCATTACCTGCATTATTAATGTTGCATTACCTGCTGCATTAGTTAAAATTCACCTACTTGTAAAACAATTACTTCATTTTGAGTGATAAAAAACTTTGAGTTGCATTGACACCCAATTTGTGCATTCGCAAAGTTCCCTATGAGTCTGATTCTTATAAATATTTTTTCTTAACCGACATCAAAAAGGACGAGGTTCTCAAAGATAAAGATAAAGATAAGTACTTTATTTGCTTGAACATGTGTACAATAGATATAGAATTCGTTTGAATGTTGCTTTTTAATTTACTGAATTTTAAATTCTCTCATCTTTCGTTCACAAATTAACTTTAACAATTTCTGAGAGATGCAATCTAACAAACATGTAAACTATCTGACCAAACAATCTACAATGTGGCCCAGTATTATATATAGTTTGTGGAACCGTTAACCAGTGTTAACTTACTTTTCCAACTTGTACTTCGCAACTCGATACTCTGTGACTACACTTGCCCTGCGGTTTCGGCTCTCACTGTCGTTTTGACACACACTTTATGGTTACAAATAGTAACCAAATCCTAACTTTGAACTGCGCAAACTCGGTTGCACCGAGTTCGGCTAACAATATCTGACTAGGTTCTATACATACGAGTATGTAAAGGATATGTTTAATAGATTCAGAATATGGATTTAGGAATAATAAAAACACCCCGTTGGTCTAGTGGTTTAAGTACCAGGCCGTGATCTCGGGGCCCCGGGTTCGATTCCCGGGTCGAGCAAAAGTATGTTACGAATTTCTCGAACATAGCTCGGGTTTGTGATCACCAATCCGCATTAGGCAAGCGTGGTTATTAAGCCTAATCCCATCATGGTCGTGATAACATGATATCTATGATGGAGGCCTTTGCCCTGCAGTGGGACAGTATATAGGCTGATACTTTACTTTACTTTTTTTTTATTAAAATGGTTTCGGTTTCGGCCAACTCGACCGAAAAGATACCACGGCCTCATAGAAGACCGGCGTGAAGCAGCGTCTGCGCTGTGTTTCGTTGAGTGAGTATAGTCCAATTGGGGGAAAAGGGGATAAAGTAGTAACATAAATCTTTAATAAGGCGTAAGTCAATGAAGAATTTCATTGGTTTTTGCTCTTAATCATCATATTATAACGTTCAAAACTGGTGGTATGTAACCATTTTCCCTTTGTTCGAAAAGGGGTTAAGTTAGTAATTACCCCGCCTCCCTCTACTTTGGTATAAGCCTCCTCGATAGAATAAGCTCCCTTCAATTCAACAAATTAGAGCCGCAACGAAGGTCAGACCGTCCGCATCTTTCTCGTAAACAATTACTTTTGCCAGCATGGTATTATAAGCTACCTTTTCTAAGTACTACCATCCATCATTCTCAGAAGCGAAGAAATGTGTTCGGTAAGTCAAAAAATGTGTAATTATTTTGTATTCATACTTGATACAGTACAAAATAATACCCTGTAGAAAGACGGAATTACTCGACGAAGGGCCCAAAGGCTAAAAAGGAACCGATATCGGAGTTTCACGCTTATTTTTATCATAACTTTCGTTTAGGTCTAAGTTTCGTGTGATAATGTTAAATAAACAAATAAATTCACACAACATCTCATACATTGACCTGACTCCGTACTAAGTAGCTTATGCACTTGTGTTACAGATATCAGACAACAGAGGATCCCAAATATAATACTTAAATACGTATATAACACCCAGACACTGAACAAACACAAGTGTTCATCACACGAATGTTTGTCCAGGGTGGGGATCGAACCCACGACCTTTTGGCGTATGAGGCAGGCCAGGGTCACTACCATTGTGCCAACCGGCCATTCAATGTTATACGTATAGTATTTTGAAATAATTTTACCCTTTCTGTGTGCATACCTGCTATCCATCATTCTAAGAAGCGTAAATTTTTTTATAAGAGTTTTTCGGAAACCAAGAAGAACGTAAATAAGTAAAAAATCATATTATCGCGCACATTAAAAAATTTTTTATAAGCCAACTTAACTCGACACTCGGTTTTATCGATAAAACGCGCCCACGTCCCGACCCTAGCTTGTAATTGATTGAAAAACATCCCAGTAGGTTGCTGCTAAATGATTGGCGATGAGTGGTGTGACGTCAGAGATACTTGCGCGGTATCTCATTACTACCTACTCTCCACGACTTTACTCGTTAGCCTCAGGAGGCCAATTCTCGGTTTTCGTCGTCTATGTCGAGTCGACTTCATGGAGCGCACAACCAATAGGAGAACATAGATTACAGTCGACATTTCTTATCTTGTTCTCCTACTGGTCTATGCGTTCCATGAAGTCGACTCGACATAGAAGGCGAGAACCGAGAATGCACTGCACCCCATGCACTCCTAAGAGTACATGTACCACGACCACAAAATAACTACACACAGAAGTTAGACTCAGCCTGATTCTGAATTTAGAAGAGTTCGTTGACATAATTATGCTAGGGTTGTTGCCCGGCATGAGTACATAAGCGCGCGGCCTCTACCACAGACCTCGACAGTTCGACAATCTTATGTCATAGGCTAGGATTAATGTGGTCGAAAAGGCGTATTTCCCCGTTAGTGCGCATGCGTGAGTACATTACACGTTTTTAGCTCTTAGTGGGCAGCCTACTTTCTGTGTGTAATTATTTTGTGCCACGACTTTCAAAAAGTCGTAAAACAAGGTTCCTCCAAAGAACAAAGTCCATCTCCTATATTAAACTTATTGCAAGTTAGACTTTACACCTCTGAGTAAAGTCAAGTTATTTACTCTTCAATTAAAGTGGGTTCGAAGAAAATTGGCCCCTGGTCTGCGGCCTGGTTTAATTTAAATATTTTTTTTCAATACAAATACCAGTGGTCAATTATCACCGAACCTACTTGACAAGTAAATTACTTGAAACTTTACTCAGAGGTGGTGAGCAAGGCCCATAATGTTGTAGAATGGTTGTTAGAACACGTAGTTAAAGGGATGTAAATGTTTACATATATACTTACTCTATTTACATGAAATGGTACAACCCTATCAATTCGAGTTCACTGAACGAATGATAATTCTGATTAATGGATCTTAAAATGCCACCTTCAGTGAATGAATGTAATGAAAAAAGTCACTAATATACACATAGATTTAATAAATCCTAAGGTACCTGCTGGGATTCGAACCTACAACCTTCCGACTTGATTTCAATGTTGGAGGCTTGTGCTGTATAGTAGGACAATAAATAGGCTGATCCTTTGCTTTACATATTGCCTAGTGGGCCGCAGTCACTTCGTTTCGGGACATTAGTTTCCAACGTTACTTATAGGTGGCGCTGGGCGTTGATTATTATCACGCATGTGTTTCGCGTTTTCGGTTTTTATATAAACTGTCTCGATGTTTCAAGAATGGTAAGTTCTAGAAACTTCTAGAAACATCGAGAAGGCTTTATAATTGGCATAGAAAATGTGGACGGAAAGGAAAGTTTCAACTGGTCACTTATAACACTAAATATAACTCCCGTCGGATTCAAACTCACAATTTGTCTATAGAGTCGCTTATGCCATCAAACTTCGAAGGTACCTGTTATCTCTCTATGATTACTTCATGGAAACTTCATGCTAATTCAGTGATATCTTAACGTAGCTATTCAGAGGAGCAAAACCAACATTATTTATTCATAGTTCAATAAGAACTTTGAACTTTTGAATCTATCACATTCAATAGGAGTCATCCATTAATTAGCCGACTACTTTAATTGCATGACTTTTTATTTCTCCATTTTTACGTGCTAGAAACATACGAGCAAACGCATCATCTGATGGTAAGCGATAAAAAAAATTTGGTACGGAAAATCAGTACTTGGTTTAAAATAAGTACTTATTGGCTTTGATTACTGATTACTGCCTAGGTATATAAGGTTTTAAATAATTGTTACCTAAAACGAATATTTTTACTGTGGACTACAAAACAATGTTATATATCCGATTTATCGGAACGTTTTGTGATCGCAAGCCGGAGCTACGTTCGAAAAATTCGAAACTTTTTGCTCGACCCGGGAACCGAACCAAGGACACAATCACGGCCTCTTACTTAAACCACTAAACCAATAGGGCGATATCAAATGAATGAGTCAGTCTATTTTTGACACTATACTTATTAGCCGAGGATTAGTAATAAGAAGAACTAGCTTAAACCGTAATAGACATGATCTTCATCATCAGCAACCCACGCTCGTCCATTGCTGGACATAGGTCTCCCCCAATGCACGCCACCGCTCCCGATTTTCGGCCACTCTCATCCAGCCCACACCAGCCAGCCTTCGAATGTCGTCATCCCATCTTGTAGCAGGGCGTCCAACACTACGTTTACCGAGTCGCGGTCTCCACTCAAGGACTTTATGGCTCCAACGGTTGTCAGTTCTGCGGCTAATGTGACCAGCCCACTGCCACTTCAGTTTGCTAATTCGGTGGGCTAAGTCGGTGACTCTGGTTCTCTGTCGGATTACATCACATGATCATGATTATACTATTTCAGAATTAAAACCACCACTAGAGCCGGTTCTTGTAATAAGGGCTAGAGACTAATTTAAAACCTTTAATATTTCAATCGACACATTAATTTGGTTTGAGGTTTACATCTGGTCACTTCGTAATTGAATTTCAATAACAGCAATAAGCTAGTATTAAATTATTTTAAAATACGCTGATCGTTTCAAGTCTAAATTTATTCATACAGGAAGTAAGTAAAATATTTTAAAGCGCAATTTAGCTTTCGATAACTTAGCACTCCTTAAAAGTATATAACGTTAGTCTTTCATTAAAAGTTTGCAAATCCATAACAAGCACTGCCTTACATTATTACATAAAGTTGCCATTGGACAAAAAAATAATATATAAAAGTTTAATTATTAAAATTTTCTTAATAGCGTTTTTCACACATTGTTTTTTTCATGCTATAATTTTTAACTGCAACCATAGGGGTGCAACACCAACAAGCACGCTTTTGAGCCTTTTTTGTCACTTTATCTGTTACTAGTAGTAGCCCGCCCTCACTTCGCTTCGGGACCGTAATTCAGAAATGAACAAATAGATGGCGCTGTGTCCAATTACATCGCGCAAGCGTTTCGTGTTTTCGGTTTACCTATAAGCAGTGTCGTTGTCTATAGAAGTTATCTCTTTATAAATAGTATAGATATAGATAGAAGTGACAAAAAAGGTTCAAAAGCGTGCTGTTAGCAATAAAATAGCGTTAATTCTAATACAAATAGGGATTGCTTTCTACTACTTTCATTGGGTATCGAAGGGATGGGATGATACGCTAAGATTACTGACCTACTCTATTAAGTATTATTTGATATAGTACATGCCTTAGTGACTTCAGGTATAATTTAAAACATCAATACTTATAGCCGAAGTGTATTCGAATACGCTGCCAAGAATTTTACTCGTGACATAATAATGCCGCTAATGGCATCGATAGATGTCGAATCACGGGATCGAAACAACTAAAAATAAACAGACAAATCTAAGGCACTCCAACTCATTATCAAAAATTGTTTAATGTTTATGCCTACATAATCATCATCAATATCATATTGCCAGTGATGACATAGCCAGGTACGGAACTGAAACATAATCATACTTGAACGCTTATTTTCTAACCCAAACAGATGAAATACTTGCGCGATGTAATCGACACTTAGCGCCACCTATTGGCAAAGATTGAAATCAATGGCGCTACTAAGCCCCCAAACGAAGTGATTGCAGGCCACTAGTTATGTATAAAACAGGGGTGAATTTTTTTATCACAACCCTAACGGATTTCAAATTTTTTTTTAAATTAGTTCGAATTGTCCCACTGCAGGGCAAAGGCCAAAACCTAAATATCATCTAAGTAACATTAACTATTTAAAAAAGCTCTGGATCGCTATAAAAGAGTGATGTTCCATTTCAGTACGAAACATCCTATATAACGTAGGTAGGTAGGTTCGAGTGTATATAACAACAGACCACGACCCAATAATTAAATTTTCCGTAATTATAAGCGGGACGACTTTAATAACCATACCATTATGGTTTCCTAAAACTCATTCCAACTGCGGCGAAAACAAAAATGTGGTGGATTTCTCGAAAATTCGACGAAAAATTCATCACACAATTGCATAACAATAATAACATGGCTAGGGGCTTAGAGACATTAAATCCTTGAAACAGATAAACAAATAAAGGATACGTTTATTTACGCAATTCCTAATTCTGTGCTAGTCTAAGTAGTAACTCGGAAAGCAATAAAGCCTTTTTAGGGTTCCGTAGCCAAAATGGCAAAAACGGAACCCTTATAGTTTCGTCATTGTCCGTCTGTCCCGCTGTCCTTGTCCGTCTGTCACAGCCGATTTACTCCGGAACACTATAAGTACTACAGTGATGAATTTGATGGGAATATGTGTTGTATGAACCGCTACAAAATATGACACTAAATAGTAAAAAAAAGAATTGGGGGTGGGGCCCCCCATACATGTAACTGAGGGATGAAATTTTTTTTTTCGATGTACATACCCGTGTGGGGTATCAATGGAAAGGTCTTTTAAAGTTATATAAAGTTTCTAAAAACATTTTTCTTAAAGTGAACGGTTTTTTGAGATATCAGCTCTCAAAGTCGTAAAAAGTATGTCCCCCCCCCCTCTATTTTATAACTACGGGGTATAAATTCTAAAAAAATAGAGGTGATGCATGCTAATTAACTCTTTCAACGATTTTTGGTTTGATCAAAGTATCTCTTATAGTTTTTGAGATAGGTTGATTTAACTGTAATTTTGGTTAAGTTATTGTGCTTACACTGAAAACGATGGCATTATATTTGCTGCTACGGAACCCTTTGTGCGCGAGCCCGACTCGCACTTGGCCGGTTTTTCATTTTTCATTTTATTTTTTTAAAGTTTCAACAAATAAGACCTACTTTTCCAAATCCTGAGCTAACTCGGGCTTTGCATTCATTGAAGTCCACGCTTAATGGGGTTTCTTGGCCCATAGGGCCCTGTCTCTACGGGGCCTTATGCCCTATGGTGCCTCATGCCCTGAAAGCCTTTAGCCCTATTAGGTATCTTGCATATTAGGCCTGTTTCCCAATAGGCCTCTTGTCTTATAGGTCTCTAACCCTATAGGCTTCTTGTTCTACAGGCTTCTTGACATATAGGCTACTAGCGCTATAAGCCTTTAGCCCTATAAGCCTATAGTCCTATAAGCCTATAGTCTTATAAGCCTATAGCCCTATAAGCCAATAGCCCTATAAACCTCTAGCCTTATGGGGCCTCTCGCTCTAAGAGGCCTCACGTGTAATGAAATCGAACTAACCTGACTCACTCAGATGTAGGTTCGTGTACCTTCCGCTCACTGCACACTGTTTAATATAGTGTAATATACACCTAGTATATACGAATACTTAGTAGGTATTACCTACCCTTACAATTTTATCACGCAAAGCAAAATAACCTACTTCATACTTCGCCAAATCAGAGTCGGCCCACGACGGCGGACAGCCGAAACTTTCACGAGACGGGAAAATAGGAACATAACATAAATGAAATCATTTTCGTAGCACCACTGGGAGTTGAAGTTGGGCACTTTAGTGATGTGGCATGAAAGCGTTGAGAATACTTTCAAATACTACAATAGGCAACTAAAGAGGCTCAAGCAGTAAAATAGAACTAAATACTTATCGTTTCAGAGACACTTTACATAGGAATAATTTGATCTGCTTTTAACACTTATTTTCTTGACCGGTATGCTGTTTTTTAGTAGTGTTATCATCTTTATTAACAAACGTGGTGAAAAGTTAGTTTTGGCTTAAAACTGATGTTGTTACTTTCATTTGTGACTTATATAAAAGGGACATCATTCTAAATAATGATTAACTTAGACTCCGCTCCGTAATAAAAGGGAAGATGACTACAGTAAAAAACTGAATTTTGCAATAATTTGTACCTACCTAACAAATTATTGCAAAATTCAGTTTTTTTTAAGATAAATATCGCGGCTTAGGTGGCTCTCATACAAATTAAACTCACTCAAAGAGTTCAAGATTTTTTTGCTGGTCACTGAAATTATTGATAAGGTTTGGTCAGTAGTGAAATTCTTGGGTGAGTTGAAGAATAGGTGAATAAGCTTGGTGGCAAGCTAAGTTGGAATGATTTTTATCTTCTATTTCGATTTAATTTTAGTTATGCGAATTCGCATCACTAGTGCATTTTTCCTTGTTTTGTCCACTAAATTATGTATTTATATGAAATGTCGCGGGCACGCCATTTATTATGACCCTCGGGTTTATTGCTGTTACCAAATATTGTACATACTGAATAACGTTTTAGTACAAGTGTGACTGGAATCTCTAAGTTTGTGCCTAATGATTTATTCAAATGAAAAATGATTGGAAGATCATTTGACATCGAGAAACTTCTAGTGAAGTAGGTAGACGTGAACGTACAAACTTTGTTATTAAACAGGGGTATGAAAAACTATTCGAAACGTACAGCTTTCCTCATAATGTTTACTCTCATGTCGACACGAGCTATTGTTTAAAATATGCACACAAGATTTGAAAAATCATAGGCACATTGCTCGGACTCGAACCACAATACTAAAGGCGCGTTCTATCTACTAAGCTACAATCGCTCTTTTTTTTGTAATTATAAATATGACTATAAGACTGTGTATGTATATGTATCTGTTGAAAATTTACATCCCTTTAACCACGTTTTCTTAACAATCTTTGTTCTATAACTTTTTGGGAATTTGCATTTTAAAAAATCCTACTTTTCATATAAAGTCGGTTACGATACTTGTTCATACTGCATGGGGAGGTGCCAACATTCAAAAGTCGTAGAACAAATGTCATATAAATAGTTGGGGACAAGGCGTGGTTAAAAGATTTAAAATAGATACATAGTCTTCTTTGCACAAAACATTACAGAACTTAATGCTATATGGTAAATGTTCACAGATACATCCTGTACGCCTGAAAAACGGCCTCGGTGGTGCAGTTGGTAGGGGGTCGCACTTTACAGCGACGGCTGCGCCTAGAGGTCCCGAGTTCGATCCCAGGGTCGGGCCAAAAATTTGTATCTGAGTTTTTCTGTTCATTAATCTCTTAGTGTCAGGCCGAAGTCTGGGAAGTTGGCGGTCTTGTACCCCCGTGCCTCGGAAAGCACGTAAAGCTGTTGGTCATGCGCCCAATCTCTCTTCGATAATGTCACACTGGTGTCCTATCGAATTAAGAGGGTGAGGAATAGAGAGTGCACCTGTGTTTTGCGCACACACTTGACCACTATAATATATCCTGCGTACGGGCTGATCTTTAAGATTGGCCGCCGTAGTCAAATATCGGTTGGAAGATTTAACGGTTGGAGGACGCCTGAAATCTTGGTTGAAACTGTAGAGGTATTTCTGTTTATAATTAGTACAATATTCCAGTCATGAACGGGAACTGCTCCCAAAGGGTTTCATCTATGTTTACCTTATGTAACGGGACACCTACATGATTTGCCTGGTTAATTGGTGTTCAATTTACAGATTAGAGAATCTACCTACTAGTTAGCATGTTCAGATGTTATCAGCTTAGATATTAATGACGTAATTCATATTCAGGATGGGTTAGGGTAACTTGTATGTTCGAAAGTAATAGAAATTTTAATCTGTTTAGGAGTATGTTGGTCACTTTGTCGGCTATAATATACCTAACGGCGACTAACAGAAGCTTTTTTATGTGATAGGTAGCAGACTAGCAGACGGAGCACCTGATTGGTAACAATTGCCCGCCGCTCATGGACACTTGCACCACAGTAAGTTACAAGTGCGACTGCCAACCTTTTATCCCCTTCCCCCCGGATGGGGCGCCATATCCCACTCACGCGGCGAAACACAGCACAGGGGCTGCTTCACGCCGGTTTCTGTGAGGCAGTGGTATCCACTCCGTTCGAGCCGGCCCATTCATAGCCGAAGCGTGGCTCTCCCACAGTTACACACACAGCTGGTTAGCAAAAGAAGAAACACAAATATACCTAATACTGAAATACATACATTTCTACACCCGTTGTTTGTGGTTTATCTGTAATACGGTGATGAGGCAAAGTATGATTTGAGAAGTATGTTAAAATTTGCCCACCCTGCCCAACGTGGTTTCGGAACGTTGGTTTCAAACAAGTACAAAATAGATGGCGCTGGGGCATCGATTACAACTCGCAAACGCGCTTTTTCTGTTGATCTATAAGCATAGTCAGTACCTCAGAAAGTAAAGACGAATTACAACCAGTTTATCCTGAATCTAGCTTATGCTTCATTAGCTTATATTATCTTCTATCTTATCATACCACCAAGGGAAGTAATCCAAATCGGCAAAATTAAGTTGTTAACCATTCCTTTATCGTTAAACCGGTATAGCAAATAACTCTTAGATAACAGGTGTTGTAGGAAATTGCAACAAGAATAGGGTCAAAGACGCATGCGATCCTAATTATTGTTGTACTTGTTTTTCACCACTTCCCTATCTTTAAGCCACTCTACATGGCAAAATTCCATTTCGAGAATAACATTACTGAACATTTGAAAGAATTCTCAACCACGTTACAATTGACAACAGTTCATAAGTTTTGCATGTCTATAGTTCTGTTTATATGAAAGTAGATATAAAAGAAAAGCGACCCATATGTTTTGTTTTTTTTCCGAAATGATGTTGATAAGATACCTAAAAAACATATTTTAAATCCTTCGTACTTCAAACAGACCGTAGCGCCAAATAGCGTCATACGTTACCTGAGATACAATATAACCTGTGATTACGGAGGAATACAGTTAGTTTCCGTTTACCTATTAAAAAAACCGTCAATAAAAGTTACATTGACAACTATTGACAATTTCTAGTGAAGTAGGTAGACGTGAACGTACAAACTTTGTTATTAAACAGGGGTATGAAAAACTATTCGAAACGTACAGCTTTCCTCATAATGTTTACTCTCATGTCGACACGAGCTATTGTTAGAAATATGCACACAGATTTGAAAAATCCATAGGCACATGCTCGGACTCGAACCACAATACGAAAGGCGCGTTCTTATCTACTAAGCTACAATCGCTCTTTTTTTTGTAATTATAAATTATGACTATAAGACTGTGTATGTATATGTATCTGTGAAAATTTACATCCCTTTAACCACGTTTTCTGAACAATCTTTGTTCTATAACTTTTGGGAATTTGCATTTTAAAAAATCCTACTTTTCATATAAAGTCGGTTACGAGACTTGTTCATACTGCATGGGGAGTGCACAACATTCCAAAAGTCGTAGAACAAATGTCATATAAAATAGTTGGGACAAGGCGTGGTTAAAAGGATTTAAATAGATACATAGTCTGCTTTGCACAAAACATTACAGAACTTAATGCTAATATGGTAAATGTTCACAGATACATCCTGTACGCCTGAAAACGGCCTCGGTGGTGCAGTTGGTAGGGGGTCGCATTTTACAGCGACGGCTGCGCTAGAGGTCCCGAGTTCGATCCCAGGGTCGGGCCAAAAATTTGTATCTGAGTTTTTCTGTTCATTAATCTCTTAGTGTCAGGCCGAAGTCTGGAAGTTGGCGGTCTTGTACCCCCGTGCCTCGGAAAGCACGTAAAGCTGTTGGTCATACGCCCAATCTCTCTTCGATAATGTCACACTGGTGTCCTATCGAATTAAGAGGGTGAGGGAATAGAGAGTGCACCTGTGTTTGCGCACACACTTGACCACTATAATATATCCTGCGTACGGGGCTGATCTTTAAGATTGGCCGCCGTAGTCAAATATCGGTTGGAAGATTTAACGGTTGGAGGACGCCTGAAATCTTGGTTGAAACTGTAGAGGTATTTCTGTTTATAATTATTACAATATTCCAGTCATGAACGGGACTGCTCCCAAAGGGTTTCATCTATGTTTACCTTATGTAACGGGACACCTACATGATTTGCCTGGTTAATTGGTGTTCAATTTACAGATTAGAGAATCTACCTACTAGTTAGCATGTTCAGATGTTATCAGCTTAGATATTAATGACGTAATTCATATTCAGATGTTTATGGTAACTTGTAGTGTTCGAAAGTAATAGAAATTTTAATCTGTTTAGGAGTATTTGGTCACTTTGTCGGCTATAATATACCTAACGGCGACTAACAGAAAGCTTTTTTTATGTGATAGGTAGCAGACTAGCAGACGGAGCACCTGATGGTAAGCAATTGCCGCCGCTCATGGACACTTGCACCACCAGTAGAGTTACAAGTGCGCTGCCAACCTTTTATCCCCTTCCCCCCGGATGGGGCTCCAGTATCCTCACTCACTCGGCGAAACACAGCACAGGGGCTGCTTCACGCCGGTTTTCTGTGAGGCAGTGGTATCACTCCGTTCGAGCCGGCCCATTCATGCCGAAGCGTGGCTCTCCCACAGTTACACACACAGCTGGTACAAAAGAAGAAACACAAATATACCTAATACTGAAATACATACATTTCTACACCCGTTGTTGTGGTTTATCTGTAATAAGGTGATGAGGCAAAGTATGATTTGAAAGTATGTTAAAATTTGCCCACCCTGCCCAACGTGGTTTCGGAACGTTGGTTTCAAACAGTACAAATAGATGGCGCTGGGCATCGATTACAACTCGCAAACGCGCTTTTTCTGTTGATCTATAAGCATAGTCATAACCTCAGAAAGTAAAAGACGAATTACAACCAGTTTATCCTGAATCTATCTTATCTTCATTATCTTATATTATCTTCATCTTATCATACCACCAAGGAAGTAATCCAATCGGCAAAATTAAGTTGTTAACCATTCCTTTATCGGTTAAACCGGTATAGCAATAACTCTTAGATAACAGGTGTTGTAGGAAATTGCAACAAGAATAGGGTCAAAGACGCATGCGATCCTAATTATGTTGTACGTGTGTTTTCACACTTCCCTAATCTTTAAGCCACTCTACATGGCAAAATTCCATTTCGAAGAATAACATTACTGAACATTTTAAAGAATTCCACCACGTTACAATTGACAACATTTCATAATTTTTGCATGTCTATATTATTGTTTATATGAAAGTAGATATAAAATAAAGCGACCCATATTTTTTGTTTTTTCGAAATTATGTTTATAAGATACCTAAAAAACATATTTTAATCCTTTCGTATTCTAAACAGACTGTAAGCCCAAATTACGTCATACTTACTGAGATACAATATACTCTGTGCTTACTGAGGAATACAGTTAGTTCCTTTACCTACCTATAAAACAAACCGTCAATAAAAGTTACATTGACAACTATGACAATTTCATTTTATGTCTTGCATCTGTCTGTCATAGAATTATAAACCTCCCTTTTTCCCCTATACTATTTAAATAAAATGAAAGTTTCCGACGGATTTCAAGTTGCTGATAGTAGAAACTTGCCAAGAGTAAACTATCTAATGTTACTGGAGTTCATGCAAGAGAACGACTGCTACAACGTTGCTGAACTACGTAGTGCTAAAGCATTACTTGCTTTGCGGGAAGCCTACGTAGACACTGCGTTACTCGTCCTACATTCTATTCGGTATGCAATGTTTGGTTGTTACAACTTTGACACTATGTTTGTA
>JABMDO010002186.1:0-13902 GCA_014851415.1 Cnaphalocrocis medinalis
GCGGCCTCCGTCTCCAGCGCCTGGATCTTGTCCCGGACAGCCATGGCTTCGGCAGCGCGCGCGGCGTGGCGGCGCTGAAGCTCGCAGGGGCGCTGAGCTCGCGGCCGCGCTCGTTGCTGGCGAACAGAGCTGCTTCTTGGCTATGCGTTCTGCTGTGTCTTCTACGTCTCTGTGAAGGAAGAATTACGTTTATTAATTTATTTATTAAGATAACCAACAAGATACACACTGAACAAAAAACCACAGACAAACAAACTTAAAACACTCAACACACAATAGCAGTGTTAAAAACGACACAATTCTAATACTAATATCACTCTGCGGCACTTCACTGCACAAAATAACACCAAATTTGTCCACTGAAATACACTAAATACTAATTAAAATCTTTGAATTGCATCAGCCGATGCGGCTTGTTTCACAGTTACCCACAGAATCAACTCTGTTTTTGAATCATGTGGTGTAAACTGACAGATGTCAATGTCAATGAATTTGACATTTGCATCTGTCAGTTTACTCCACATGATTAAAAATCAGAGTATACCTAAGTGCAATCTTATATACACGCCACAGCATACAATGTGGACAATTCAATGGTTAAAAAAGTAACCCAACCAATCAAGTTTCTTTAAGAAACGAGCCTATACCTTTCCTTAAGGGCCGGCAACGCATCCACAAAATCCTTCAGGTGAAGCTGATATCCATACTAGAGTGTTCGCAGGCATTTTGCGCTTAAGAGCATCGACAGGACTTGTACTAGATCTTTCTAGAATTTTCTCTCTACTACTCTAAACTGGAATTCGAGAACAAAAAATCTACGACAGATACGTCACTGTCAAATCTGTTAAAGTCAGTTATGTCATTCTCAAGTGACATTTTTAGGTTTCGCCAACCTTTTTGGCGATTCTGTGGGTAACTGTGAAACAAGCCGCATCGGCTGATGCAATCCAAAGATTTTAATTAGTATCTAGTGGTTTTTAGTGTACAAATTTGGTGTTACTTTGTGCAGTGAAGTGCCGCAGGGTGATATTAATATAAGAATCATGGGAATTGTGTCGTTTTTAACACTGCTATTGTGTTCGAGTGAGTTGTCACGTGAACAATTTGCTTTGACCTAATAGAGTCTTAAAACCTACGGCTTTGTTAAAAATAGGTCTCCACAGAATCCTTAGGACATTAAAACGCTAAACAACCGGCGTTTTATTGAGTGACTGTGACTTCGACTGTTGACTACACTTTATCAAACTACACTTGACATTGGCAAAAATTAAATGTGTCATGAACACAATACAGGCAATATAAAAAAAAAAAAAAAAACCTTTTCGGCATAATTTTTCTTATTATGCAGACTAAAACTGTCAAGTTTCCATACAATGTTAACCCTTAGATGCATGATTTTACCTTTCTTGTATGATAAATTGTAACAGGGGGGAAAATAAAAATACATTCTGGGAAAAAATAGTGAAAAAAAATATATTTAAAAAAAAAAGTAGTTTTTACACAAAAAATCTTAATGATGTAGATCTACATCACTATGCATTTAAGCCAACAACTTTACATTGAACTGTGTATTATAAGAATTCTCTGAAATAAGGTATTTACAAAAAAAATGGCTCACTAATATGTGTGAAAATCTTTGAAGCAGTTGTTCCTCTGGTTTAGACACAAAGGCACGTTACATTTCGTACACGACCATATTGCTACCCGACGGCTGACAGCTGCACTTTGAGGCCCAGCTCTGTCTGGGCCGGGGCCCTGTCCGGCGCCCTGTGAGGATCTCCTCCACTTTGGGCGCACCTTGACGTGGGGCGCCACCCCCCACATCTTTTGTGGGGGTCTTTAGTTGCTGGTCTGCGCTGCGTCCCACAGCCAGTGGGATGCGGCAAAGGCCGGCTAACCCCACCTCTCCGCCCAGCGACCGACTGCGCAATCCAGCGTAGCCGGCCGTGGGGCTGTCTGGTGGGGCAGTTTTTTTGGAAGCCTGCAGGCACTCCCCCCCACCTTGCCCTGCAGCCAGCAGGGTGTGGGTTTGTGGAGAGTTCTGCAGGAGCCCATGCCCGCGACGCCCGTATCGCAATCCAGCGAATGCGGGCGCCGCCCGGTTGGGGGCTTTGTCGGAGGGCAGTGGGAGCTGCTCTGGGGGCTTTAAGCCCCGGAGTCGGAAAGAGGCCGTACTGGCGTGCCTTGCTGTCCATGGGTTGGGTTCTGCGGTGATGAGGTTCGTCCTATTTCCCGCTTTCCCACCCCGAGCCTGGATTTGCCGGGAAAAGTCGCAGAGTGTTTAGTGGGTATGCCCTTGAACGGCCTCTGATTAGCAGAGGCCCAATCCAGGGGAGAGCCCCACACTACCTGGTCGTCTCCCAGCGGCCGGGTGTGCATAAGGCGGCATTCACTCTGCGTGAACAAAAAAAAAAAAAAGGACTTGTCGTACTGGGCTGGTGAATTATTCTAGATTCGTCATAATAACAAACTGTCTTTTTTCCAAATAAGTTTCCTTTTATCAAACTGTTCAAAGTTTTCCTGGCCTTCTAGAGTGGATAATGAGGTAACAACTTGATTGGATGGACCAGAAAAATCTTGTGGCGGTGGATTCGGTGTCGGGGGTATGTTCTTTGTTCGTGTCATTGCTTCTGATTCTTCTTCTACCCAAATCTTGAATTATTTCCCTTGCATTACTATAGAAGTTTTCATCGTCCTCATTTTCATCTTCTAATCCATCGTCGGATATGTTCCCATCTTCTAATGCCGCCGTAGGTTCCTCTATGTCTCTATCTAACATATTACGGGACATCCTGAAAAGATATTTAGAAAATTTGTTCCAGTAAATTTCTTTGTATTGTTTATTTATAATTCGTAACTTTAATATGAAAAAATTAAGTAAATAACCCAACTATAATAAAACTTACAAGATTAATTTCAACTAGGAAAAGTTAAACTATATAAACATATAAATTACCGTTTTGCATACTGATGTATTTCTACATCAAATGTGTAAATCCGATAATTCTAACAATTATTGTTATATTACTACAAAAAATAAAATAATCCATCATGCTTACCTTGCAACTCTTCATAAAACACAGTTTTACGCTGTTTTATACTCATGGTATTATCAATAAAAAATAAATTGTAACGCCGCCAAAATCAAGTATTTCAATTAGGCGCGCTAAAACTTCGAAATTATGACATAAAAAAAAAAACTAGATGGTCAAATTGTAAAAGGATGCGTTCCGAACCCGAGAAAAAATATAGTAAGCATCTAAAAAAAAATAAACACATTATGCCTGAGTTACCATTTCAAAAATTATTTATCAATAAATTAACTGATGTAAATCTACATCACTATGCAATCAAAGGGTTAAAATGTTGTGGGTAGATACCAAATGTTATTAACACCTGAAGTGTTACAAACGCAATAACATCTTTGAAAAATAAAATTACGGATGATTAAGTTTTTATTAAAGCGTCTTGTATTTACGTGAAAATAAGTTAATAAAATTATTTCTTTAAATTATAGAATCAAAATTACCAATAAATAAATTATATCAGCTACTAGTGTATTTAGAAAAAAGGGTTATACTATGGTACGATCATTTTATTGCAGTAGCAACATTGTAGTAGATTTTTTGGTCTTGAATTACAGTTTTGGGTATAGATAGTGTTTACTCAGGCAAATGATATTTGCAACGTAGTGTAACAAATTATAGACCTTATCCATTAGTTATAAGGTCTATTTCTGGTTGCAGCGGGTACTAAGTCATAGCAGAAGATTTAATTTTCGCTGCAATTTTATATGATTGTGCTAACTATACTCAAAACTGGAATTCAAGACCAAAAAATCTACGACAGATACGTCACTGTCAAGTCTGTTCAAGTCACTTATGTCATTTTCAAGTGACGTTTTCAGGTTTCGCCAACCTTTTTGGCAGTATTTTTCTTATTATGCAGACTAAACTGTCAAGTTTCCATACATTGTTAAAATGTTGTGGGTAGATACCAAATGTTATTAACACCTGAAGTGTTACAAGCGCAATAACATCTTTGAAAACTAAAATTACGGATGGTTAAGTTGCTCTTGAAGAGTCTTGTATTTACGTGAGAAAAAGTCAATAACAAATTTTTTTTAAATTATCGAATCAAAATGACCAATAAATAAATAACATCAGCGAGAGTTTTAAAAAAAAAGGGGTATACTATGTTACAATAATTTTATTGCAGTTGATTTTTGCAGCAGCAACATTGTAGTTGATTTTTTGGTCTTGAATTCCAGTTTTGGGTATACAGTATTCTAACTACCATTTGTAAATGCTGTTCAATGAACTACTTATTTATTTACCTGTTGAAGGAGTGTATCTCGAGCGCTGCATTCAAGTTGTCCCGGTACTTCTGCAGGGCTCCGCTGAGCGCGCGCCACTTGTCGAGGAAGGCGTCGCGCCGCGCCGCCACGCCTGTTGCTTGCTGCGTCGGGCCCTGGGAGTGAAGGGGATAGATATTAAACATCTTGAAAGGTGCTCTACTACTACTTACTTATTATCAAAATATAAGCATCCAATGTGTGAAAAAAAAGAGTCTGCAGTTCCGTACAAAAAAGAATATCCAGCTGTAAATAATGAATGAAACAGATTTTTTTTTTTCGCTCATTGGGTTGTCATATTTCGGCAGTGAAGTCTTTACACAGTATATGTTTGTATAAGTATTATTGCAAATTTTTCTTACAACTTGTATGTAATAAGTATATAAATATGCAATGCATATGACTAGATACACATTTACATAATAATTATTATAATATGTAGTTGTATCAGCCTGTATACTGTCCCACTGCAGGGCAAAGGCCTCCATCATAGAAATCAAGTCATCGCTACTATGATGGGATTAGACTTAATCACCACGCTTGCCTAATGCGGAATGATGCTGATCACAAACCCGAGCTATGTTCGAAAAATACGAAACATACTTTTGCTCGACCCGGGATTTGAACCCGGGACCCCGAGATCACGGCCCGGTACTTAAACCACTAGACCAACGGGGCATATAATATATAGAAGCCACGGTATATAAAGATCTCATTCTACTATGTAGTAACAGCTTGTCTGCCTCGTATATAAGACACGAAACAAACACAAATGTTCATCACACGAATGTTTGTCCAGGGTGGGGATCGAACCCACGATTTTTGTAGTATAAGACCGGGTCACTACCAAATGCGCCATCCGGCCAGTTCTTTGGCGTATGGGGAGTGGAATGTTCCCCATGAAAAGGGAAGAACTTACGCCGAGCCGGGTGGTGTCGGCTCGGGGACCACGGTCTAATGCACCATCTTGGTTTGTCGTATATATTCCAAGTAGACATGCAAATTTTGCTTTCGCGATGTAGGATCATAGGAATTATCATCATATTTTTTTTTTATGTGATAAGTAGCAGGCGAGCAGGCGGCATCACCTGATTGGTAAGCAATTGCCGCCGCCATGGACACTTGCAACACCAGTGGAGTTACCAAGTGCGCTGCCAAACCTTTATCCCCTTCCCCCGAGTGGGCCCCTCCGGTACCCTCACTCCCTCAGCGAAAATACAGCACAGGAGCGCTTACGCCGGTTTTCTGTGGGCAGTGGTATCACTCCGTTCGAGCCGGCCCATTCATGTCGAAGCGTGGCTTCCCACAGTTACTTAATTATCATCAAGTAACTGTGGGAGAGCCACGCTTAATTATCATCAATCAGCCTATTGCGTTACTCCATCTGGCCTGAGGTCGACCTACACTACATTTACCAAGACGCGGTCTTGTATGGAACAATCAAAATTTGATTTAATTAGCGCCATCTGATGTTGGTTGGATGGTACTGTAGTGTCGAACTTCTTTCTTCGGCCGATAGTAGATGTCGCCACAGGCGTATGATGAAAGGTCACTACCAAATGCGCCATCCGGCCAGTCCTTTGGCGTATGAGGCAGGGTCACCACCTGTAGGAAAACCTATCACGCTCTCCAGGCGTGTCGTGCGGAGGCCGATGCATCTATTTTGCACGGGCAAGAGGGGGGAGGATGTAGGAAAACCTATTTTGATACTTTTATTTCTTCCTTTTTGTTTCTGGTGTGACGTTTTATTTTGAAGTTTACTATTGATTATACGAATTTTAACTGGAGTATGTCGTATTTTCTGTCACCACCTTCTAGTGCTGTCGGACGTCATTACCTGCTGCAGCAGCTTGTCGGCCAGAGCACAGATGCTCTTGACGTGCTTGTCGTCCACCTTCATGTCGCTGTCCAGGTCGTCCAGCTTGCGCAGCAGCGCCGAGCAGTGCTCGTAGTCGCGGCCTAGCTCGTGACGTCATTACCTGCTGCAGCAGCTTGTCGGCCAGAGCACAGATGCTCTTGACGTGCTTGTCGTCCACCTTCATGTCGCTGTCCAGGTCGTCCAGCTTGCGCAGCAGCGCCGAGCAGTGCTCGTAGTCGCGGCCTAGCTCGTGACGTCATTACCTGCTGCAGCAGCTTGTCGGCCAGAGCACAGATGCTCTTGACGTGCTTGTCGTCCACCTTCATGTCGCTGTCCAGGTCGTCCAGCTTGCGCAGCAGCGCCGAGCAGTGCTCGTAGTCGCGGCCTAGCTCGTGACGTCATTACCTGCTGCAGCAGCTTGTCGGCCAGAGCACAGATGCTCTTGACGTGCTTGTCGTCCACCTTCATGTCGCTGTCCAGGTCGTCCAGCTTGCGCAGCAGCGCCGAGCAGTGCTCGTAGTCGCGGCCTAGCTCGTGACGTCATTACCTGCTGCAGCAGCTTGTCGGCCAGAGCACAGATGCTCTTGACGTGCTTGTCGTCCACCTTCATGTCGCTGTCCAGGTCGTCCAGCTTGCGCAGCAGCGCCGAGCAGTGCTCGTAGTCGCGGCCTAGCTCGTGACGTCATTACCTGCTGCAGCAGCTTGTCGGCCAGAGCACAGATGCTCTTGACGTGCTTGTCGTCCACCTTCATGTCGCTGTCCAGGTCGTCCAGCTTGCGCAGCAGCGCCGAGCAGTGCTCGTAGTCGCGGCCTAGCTCGTGACGTCATTACCTGCTGCAGCAGCTTGTCGGCCAGAGCACAGATGCTCTTGACGTGCTTGTCGTCCACCTTCATGTCGCTGTCCAGGTCGTCCAGCTTGCGCAGCAGCGCCGAGCAGTGCTCGTAGTCGCGGCCTAGCTCGTGACGTCATTACCTGCTGCAGCAGCTTGTCGGCCAGAGCACAGATGCTCTTGACGTGCTTGTCGTCCACCTTCATGTCGCTGTCCAGGTCGTCCAGCTTGCGCAGCAGCGCCGAGCAGTGCTCGTAGTCGCGGCCTAGCTCGTGCGCTTGCACCTGTGGAAAACATAATAACAATTTATAGATTTCTTTAAGAATCCACCCTTACACCCACAAAATAAAGACTTTTGAAAAGAAAGCTGAATGCCCACTAAGAGCTAAAAATATGTCATGTGCTCACGCATGCGCACTAAACGCCTTTTCGACCACATTAATCCTAACTTATAACATAAGATTGTCGAACTGTCGAGGTCTGTGGTAGAGGCCGCGCGCTTATGTACTCATGCCGGGCAACAACCCTAGCATATGTCAACGAACTCTTCTAAATTCAAAATCAAGGCTAAGTCGGCCTTCTGTGTCAAAAGTCTTTATTTTGTGCTTACACTGTGGAAGTTCCACCAGCTCGTACTAAGCGTTTCGCTTCGTCTTTCTTAATACGAACTGCTAAGGAATGGAACAACTTGCCGGCTTTTGTGTTCCCAGAGAGCTACTACAATTTGGGTGTCTTTAAGTCGAGAGTGAATAGGCTTCTTCTGGGAAAGCACGTTTCATCTTAGACCTCATTGTCACTCTCCATCAGGTGAGATGAGGTCAAGTGCAAACCCATTTAACCATTAACCAGGCTATGTACCATATGAGACCACCAGATTTTGAACTTTATGCAGGTATGATAAGGTTGAAAACCAATGAAAAAAAAAATGTCTAGTTGCCTGGTTAAGGGTTAATATATGAAAAAATAGGGGGCAGACGAACAAACGGATCACCTGACGGTAAGCGATTACCACTGCCCATGGACATCCGCCACACCAGAAAAAAGAAAAAACAACGTTTATTTGCATCTCTCGCTCCGTTGGTCGACCCGGGTCGGGTTAGGTTTAGTATACCCGGGTCGAGTCAAAAGTATGTTTATTCTCACCATCATCTCCTTGTCTCTGATCCAGGCTTCGATCTTGTCCAGATGCTGGTTGAACTCCAGAATGTCTTGAGCTTCTTCCAAACCACGTCCTGCAACAAATGTCATAAAGTTAGTTCTTCTTCTATACTATTTAAAAAAAATTAATTCTATAGACAATGACAACACTAAATAAAAAACGAAACATGAGCGCAATTTAATCGGCAGCGCTATGCCATGATGGTTGGTTAGTTGGCACTCAGGGTGGATCTTAACTGCGGTCACCCCTTACTCCGCTAGAGTATTTTACAAAACTCTACCCCTAAGGGTAAAGAAGGAGGAAAAAAATTCTATGAGTACGTAGTCACAGGCACAATCCAGACAGATTAATACTTATAGCAACGGACTTTACAAGACAGTATGTTTTAACCCTAAGGGTAAAAAATAGGGGTAGCTTAACTCCACCCGTAAATAACAGGCACAATCCAGATTATTATACCTTTCTTATATTCATGACTGAGAATAATTTCTGTCCAAGCAATGATTTGACAAAGTATGTGAGCTACAGTGGAGATGGGCAGAACTTACCGTTTGGCTTGGCAGCCAAGATTGGGCGACGTCCTGTGGGTAGACAACCTGCCTGGTCCGACGATATTGTAAGGGTAGCGGGGAAACAATGGATGAGGCTGGTTGGTTGGGACCGTAGGGAGTGGAGTGCTAGAGAAAAGGCCTATACCCAGCACTGGGTGGATGTGCCGATATGATGATGATGTAATGATAAAGGGAGAGAGGTTGCCCTAGTTTGAGACCAGGTTGATTGGTGTGATTACATTCCCTCACCCTTCTGGTCGGTGGTCTCCTCCAGGTTCGTCCAGTGCCTCTGCAGCTCCTCCAACAACTATTGCCACTTGATAAGGTGGAGTGATAGAGAGGAGGCCTATACGCAGCACTGGGTGGATGTGGGCTGATATGATGATGATGCAATGATGTAGCCTCACCCTTCTGGTCGGTGGTGTCCTCCAGGCTGGCCCAGTGCGCCTGCAGGTCCCGCAGCTGGGCATTGGCGTCGTTATATTGCAACTTGATAAGGCAGGCTGGAGACTGTAGGGAGTGGAGTGCTAGAGAGGAGGCCTATACTCAGCAGCGGGTGGATGTGGTTTGATATGATGATGGTGAATGATGAAGGGCCTCACTTTTCTGAAGATGATCTTAATCATTATGACACGATCAAGTAAGGAGATTTCGAGCATAGCTCTCTAAGTGACTTTGATATGATGATGATGATGCAATGATAAAGAGACTTACCTTTCTAGTCACTCCGCTCCTCCAGATGAGCCCAGTGTCAAATTTTTTATGTTTTAGGTAGCAGACGAGTAGACGGACCACCTGATGGTAAGCGATTGCTGCCGTCCATTGCAGATTGCATACAGACACTTGCTACACCAGGTCATAGGACAGGACGAAGGGTCAATAGACCTTTGAGTGACTTTGATATGATGATGCAATGATGTAGCCTCACCTTTCTGGTCGGTGGTCTCCTCCAGGGCGGCCCAGTGCGCCTGCAGGTCCCGCAGCTGCGCGTCGGCGGCGGCGTCGGGCCGCTGACATGATGATGGAGCAATGATGTAGCCTCACCCTTCTGGTCGGTGGTCTCCTCGAGGTTCGCCCAGTGGGTCTGCAACCCCTGGTGTGATTGTCCGACGCATTCCCTCACCCACCTGGTCGGTCTGCTCCTTCAGCTGCGTTTTCTTTGGGTTATGTTTGCTATCTTAGATCTTCTGCGGATCTCATCATTTTGATCACGCAAAGAGATTTCAAGCATAGCCCTCTGAGTGACTTTTATTTGATGATAAAGATGATGCCATGATGAAAGCCCTCACCCTTCTGGTCGGTGGTCTCCTCCAGACTGGCCCAGTGAGTCTGCAGCTCCTCTAACTGTGTGGTGGATCAAAGTGGCGAGCATTTGGAGAGACCTATGTCCAGCAGTGGACTGCAATAGGCTGATGATGATGATGCAACAACGAAGAAGACTCATTTTGGATAGTTGAGCCATCGGAGTAAGTAAGTATATATCTTTGTATCTACCCTTCTGGTCGGTGGTCTCCTCCAAGGCGGCCCAGTGCGCCTGCAACTCCCGCAGCTGCGCGTCGGCGGCGGCGTCGGGGCGCAGCTCTTGCATGATATAGGTGGCAGACGAGCTGACGGTTCAGCTGATGGTAAGGATTGCCGCCGTCCAAGCTTGCTGCTCTCAATCTCGAGATGATCTCTATCATTATGATACTATCAAGCAGAGATTTCGAGCATAGCCCTATGAGTGAGATGATGCCATGATGAAGGGTCTTACCTTCTCCAGCTGCGCCCAGTGTTTCTGGGTCTCAGTTACCCTGACTCACTCGAAGAAACACATCGTATGTGTCGCTTCATGTTGGTCTTTTGTGAAGGTGTGGTATCATCTGGTCGAGCTGGCTTGTTCTTGCTCGGCAAGCGCTGTAAAAATGTTATTGTGCGACGCGAATGTCATTTTACGTTCCCACGTCGCATGGCGACCCTGTCAGGATGGACGCGTCAGCGTCCCGATTATTGCCCGGGTATCCAGTGACGCATGAAAAGTGCAAAGCCGGATTCCTGTGTGCCTTCTAAGTGACTTTGATTTGATGATGATGATGTAGCCTCACCCTTCTGGTCGGTGGTGTCCTCGAGGCTTGCCAAGTGGGTCTGCAATTATGATGGCCTTACCCTTCTAGTCAGTCTCCTCCAGCTGAGCCCAGTGTTTCTACTTTCAATTGTGTTTCAGCATCGCATCCGATTGCAGCTCCATTGCCCTCTAAATGACTTTGATTTGATGATAAAGATGATGAAGGGCCCTACTCTCCGGCTGCCACCATTACCATATAAGCATTAAGTTCTGTAATATGTCGTGCAATAAACAGTATGTATCTACCTATTATCAAAGGCCAAGACTCATTTTGAATCATTGAGCCATGGGAGTACGTAAGTAAGTAGGTATCTATATATGTATCTACCTTTCTGGTCGGTAGTCTCCTCCAGGCTGGCCCAGTGCCCAGTAACAGACGAGTAGACGGACCACCTGATGGTAAGCGATTGCTGCCGTCCATAGATACTTGCTACACCAGGTCACAACACAGGACGAAGGGTCAATAGCCCTTTGAGTGACTTTAATTTGATGATGATGATGTAGCCTTACCCTTCTGGTCGGTGGTGTCCTCCAGGGCCGGCGGATTCCTGTGTGCCTTCTAAGTGACTTTGATTTGATGATGATGATGTAGCCTCACCCTTCTGGTCGGTGGTCTCCTCCAGCCTCGCCCAGTGGGTCTGCAACCCCTGGTGTGATTGTCCGGCGCATTCTCTCACCCACCTGGTCGGTCTACTCCTTCAGCTGCGTTTTCTTTGCGTTTGATAGCAAACATAACCCTAAATCTTCTGCGGATCTCATCATTTTGATCACGCAAAAAGATTTCAAGCATAGCCACTCAGAGGGCTATGCTTGACTTTTAATGAAGCCTCACCCTTCTGGTCGGTGGTCTCCTCCAAGGCCGCCCAGTGCGCCTGCAACTCCCGCAGCTGCGCGTCGGCGGCGGCGTCGGGCCGCAGCTGCTCGGCCAGCGCGCGCGCCTCATAGGTGGCAGACGAGCTGACGGATCAGCTGATGGTAAGGATTGCCGCCGCCCAAGCTTGCTGCTCTCAATCTCGAGATGATCTCAATCATTATGACACGATCAAGCAGAGATTTCGAGCATAGCTCTCTAAGTGACTTTGATTTGATAATGATGATGCCATGATGAAGGCCACCTTTCTCCAGCTGCGCCCAGTGTTTCTGGGCCTCCGTCATACTTCCTCACTCGACGAAACTCATCACAGGCGCTGCTTCGCGACGGTCTTCTATGAGACCATGATATCAATCCAGTCAATCCGGCTCATTCATGCTGAAGCGTGGCACGCAATTCTTTTGGTTACGCAAACATAATCTAAAGAATTCTTAGATCTTCTGCGGATCTCATCATTTTGACATGATCACGCAAAGAGATTTTGAGCATAGCCCTATATTTGAGTGACTTTAATTTGATGATGCATGATGAAGCCTCACCCTTCTGGTCGGTGGTCTCCTCCAAGGCCGCCCAGTGCGCCTGCAACTCCCGCAGCTGCGCGTCGGCGGCGGCGTCGGGGCGCAGCTGGTCGGCCAGCGCGCGCGCCTCGTCCAGGCGGGCCGCGTTGGCCGCCAGCTCCGCTTTGAAGGCCTGGTGCTTCTGGAGCTTCTTGATTTTGTCTTCTAGACTGGTTACTTCGCCTGGGGAGAAATGTAACAATGTAGTAACGAGAAAGAAGAAAGAAATACCCCTTGTTAATTCGCTGCATTATTCCTCTACCCAAAGGTTGTCTGGAAGAGAGCGCTATTAGCTATAAGGCCGCCGATATTGTATTTCTAAATTACTATTAGCATTAAGTTCTGTAATGTGTTGTGCAATAAAGAGTATCTATCTATCTATCTAAATACATTTATTCAAAGTCAAAATATACTTTATAGCCCGCCCTCACTTCACAACGTAATTCAGAAATTAACCAATAGATGGTGCTGTCTCCAATTACATCGCGCAAGCGTTTCGTGTTTTCGGTTTACCTATAAACCTTATCGTTGTCTATTGAAGTTATCTCTTTATAAATAGTACTAGCGGCCGCCCGCGACTTCGTCCGCGTGGAAAAGTAACTTTTTACCCCCCTTTTAACCCCTTACAACCCCCTTAATATTATTATGTTGATAGCCTATAGCCTTCCTCGATAAATGGACTATCCAACAAAAAAAGAATTATTCAAATCGCACCAGTAGTTTCGGAGATTAGCGCGTTCAAACAAACAAACAAACAAACAAACAAACAAACTCTTCAGCTTTATTATATTAGTATAGAAGATATAGATAGAAGATATAGATTTGCATATAAGCTTGTACACAGCACTTACAAATCGTTATACATTTAGCAATATACAAAACTATTTATTTTAAGATAATATATTATTTGAATAAAATTAAATCTATATGCTGATACATAGGATAGAGTAAAAAATAAATAGACATAATGCGTTTCTACCATTGGAATCGGAAAGTTGATTATGTCTATTTATTTTTTAGTCTATCCTATGTATCAAACAAGATTGTTCGCTATCGCGGTCAGAAGGGATTGTCTTTATTTCACGACAAAACAGAGCGGCGAGTTGACGTGTTTTTTAAGTTGAGATAGTTGAAGGGATGGAGAACATAAGCTATTTTTTTGCCCATTTCTAACTCCCCACGTGACTCACCCTGCTGGTGGTCGGCGTTGAGCTTGGCCAGCTTGTCGGCCACCCAGGCGCGCGTGTCGGCCACGTCTCGAGCGAACTGCGCGCGCGCCCTCTGCCGGACTAGCATGGCGCGGCGGCCTGCGCATGCTTCGTGGAGCTAAAAAACAAAAAAGTTAGAAAAAAAATTTAAGATTAGATTTAGATTTTATTATTAGATGGCTGAACCTTATAAGATAGATCAAAAAATATACTACGTATTGTACACCTTTAAAAATCTTATATTTGCTGCTACGGAACCCTTTGTGCGCGAGCCCGACTCGCAATTGGCCGGTTTTATTTACTTATTATTCAATCAGAATAGTGGTTTTTAATAAAGTCAGTTTACTTTACATGATTATGAATCAGAGTATAAGTATATCCTTATTACTTACCATATATCGTTAGGTTCA
>JABMDO010002201.1:0-10199 GCA_014851415.1 Cnaphalocrocis medinalis
TACAGGCGGAGGCGTTTTTAGGCCAGGCCACTAGTTTCTATTTCCCCCTAATCTGTTTACACAATTCAGTGAAAGTTCCCACATCTCTGTCATTATTAATTCCAGCTATAGGTACATACATACATACTTTGTTTGTCTGTAGTATAAAATGTGTTATGGTGTCCAAATTAATAAATGTATTTCTTTCTTTATTTCTTTGGATTCCGAAATTGCACAACATTTTATTTTCGACCAACGTAAGTAAATGCAAAATGACTGTCTTTTGCGTATGGAACCATTACAGGCAGTTTATTCACCCCCAGAGCATCATAACGGAATCGATCTTCATCGCACTCTTGGTGCGGTTCGGGCGTACGGGGTAAACCCTTTACCCGGGCCGCTTCTCGTGCCAGACGTGTGTAGCACGACGTAAGCATCATACCACAATTTTATGAAGACAGCGCCATCTATTGCGGAGTAGCAAAAGCAATTAGCCAGACCTATTAAATTTTTTTCTAACCATTTTCTAATACCCAAAGATTTTACACTATAACAAGATGGTGTACTATGAAAATGAATGCAATGTTAATTTCGATTCTATGCAGTGAGAATAAAGATTACTTTGAAATGCCAAATCGCTTTACAGAAAATCGAGCCGAGCGAGATGGCGATCGACAGGAATATGTCCTTGTCTAAAGGGCTGCCATCATAAAAAAAAAACCTTTGTGGTATAACTTACGCAAAGTTTATATTTCTTCTTCTGGGGAACTTTCAAAATATTGAATAATTTAAAGGAATGATACGTTGGAATTAATAATGTCTTTTTTATTTTTTTAATTTTAAACCATGATAAACGACTAGTTTTATGTAAAAGTCGGTGATATGGTAGTTTTAATTATAATAAATATGCAACACTTGGCGTCTGGACATCACCAATATGGCGGCGGCAAAAATAATTTGAAAGATTGTATTATTGTGACGACAAAAATAAAGTGTTAAAATTGTGCTTATTTATTTAATAATGGTTTTCACTTGTTGTGTGATAGGATGCAAAAGTGAATCATATAAAGGTTGCGGTGTATCTTTTCATAAGTAAGTGTTTAGTCAAAGTTTTATTTTTGCATTGAGTAGGGTGTCCATTTCGCTTGTCATCTAAAGACTGGATTTTTTACTGTTTCAGATTTCCAAAGAATGAAGAAATTAAAAAAGGTGGCTTACCGTCATACCGGGAAAAATTACTAAACAAGTGATTTTCAAACGTTTCTAATGTAAGTTCAACCTTTAGATGATGATCAGTTCATATAGATAGTGCATTCGCATATAGTGCTAATGCAATAAAATGTAAATTTTCAAAGCTGTATTTTATATTTATGAAAATGTAAAATTTCTTCTAAGACTGAGACTCAATGCTCATAAAATTAATACTTGAGTAAAACATGTGAGACATGTAAAGCAATATAAATTTAATATTTTGTTAAATTAAATAATGCTTTTATAAAGACACCGGGTTTTCATTTATTTCAAATTTGCATTAGAGAGATTTGATCCCCTAAGATCTAGTCTACCTGTTACTGGGATCAAGTCTCCCAGAATAGGGGACAATTGATCCTTTTGGAAAGTTCTGGGAAAATGCAAAATAAATATATATATGAAGCACTAATAAATATAATAATCAAATAATGAGGAACAGTAGGTAGTTAACAAAATTGCCTACCTATGTACGTTTTGTTTTTATAGAACTAACAATGGGGATCAAGTGTCCCCAGTTTCCCCAAGAGTTTGTGAAAAAAATTAAATTTTAGTCAATATTCTTGCTCCTTAGAACCTTCAAATCGCAAAGTGTGTACGTTTGTATGAATAATACGCTATGGCCGGTTAAATGTGCCGCAGAGTGTATTATTATAGGTAGGTAAATAGAAAATCTAATAGGGCTAGCACAAACTTTTCGAAAAGTCGGTAGTCTCTTCGTATCGTACGTATACATAATAAGGAATTTTAATTTGGAACTTGTGTTTTTTCATACAAAATTGCTCATAAATACTCAAACGATACTTTGAAACGTTCGTGCTAGCCCTTCTAGTTTGAATGGGCTTCACGAGTTTCCTAGAGAAAGCGATGTCCGACTCCCACGTGGGTGGACTGAGTTTGACAAACAATAATTGTAATCGAAAATCTAAATCGTGTGGTCACCTTATTAGAGTAGGACGCCAATCAAGTTATAAACATCTCACGAGGCTCGAATGCAAGTAATGAGTACGCCATCTAGTTCTTATATACAATATCTTTGCTAATACCTAATTTAAAAACATTTTTTTTAAATACATACCGCTGTCATCACCGGAACCTTCAATATCCTCTCCACGCAGCCAGCATTTTGTGGCGCGAGGCCAGTTGCAGGTCTGAAAAACAAACCTTTATGTCAATATTTTAATAATAAATGAAAATTTGTATTTTGACCAAAAACAAATATTGTGAACTCAGTTAGTTCCTCAGACACTGCCCCCTTATGTCATAGGGTATGGTAGCCCCATTGTTTACTTAACTCCGTTAGGTCTCCAAAAATCATTGAGTACATAATTATGTTACCTCAATGCCAAAAATACCATTTTCAAGATTTTTTTGACGCATTATAATCATATCAATCCACAGTAAAGTTACGAATGGCAGTAAGACAACACAAAATAAAACTACTTTGTTAAAAGCGCCTACCTGCTTTTCAAAGTCGAAGTACAGGTCCGAAGGGCAGTCCTGTTCCACCTCCTTGCCGTGCACGCAGATGAAGTACTTGGTGCAATGAGTGAAGTGAGGCAGAAGAAGGAATATCTATAAAATACAAAAAAAAAAACTTTCTTGTTAGATTGTCGAAAACTCCATTTCGCTGGAAGCTAAACTCGCTGCCTCGGTGACGCGTGTCGGCACAAAAAAATTGTCTTATAGTTTGGTTGGAAATTGGAGTCCTCGGTGCGATTGGGTCGAGCAAAGAGTATGTTTCGAATTTTTCGAACATTTTCTCGGGTTTGTGATCACCAATCCGTATTAAGCAAGCGTGGGTGGTGATTAAGCCTAATCCCATCATAGTAGCGATGACTTGACATCTAAGTATGATGGAGGCTTTTGCCCTGTAGTGGGACAGGAAGTAAATAGTCTGATACTAAGTACATGAGAGGGAAGGAATTACCACTTATGTCATATCTCATTACAAACTGACTTAAGTTCTTTGGGCCGGCGATATAGAAATATCGGATAGCAGGATCTTATTATTAGCTCTTACCTCTCCCAAAGTATCACAGAACAGGGTGTTTGGGTCAACTCCTAAGAGTTCGGTGACTGGGTTGGCCGCTACCACACCCACAGCGAGCAGAACACACAATGATTTGGCTGAAACAAAAATACAATTTAACAGTAGTCCTATGCAATCAGTGCCAACTATTGGTAGACAGTCGAACAAACTGTCCCGAAATGAAGGGAGGGCGCGGGCCACTAGTAAGATATAAAATTTTTGTTTTCGACTACGACGGCAATAATATACTTATTATTAGAAAATCAAAATATCTATAGCTGTAAAACTAATAATGACAATGCTTTAAAACGCTTTCAGTATGGAAATCTGTATTTATAAGTAGATTATGTTGATGTAAATCATTAACAAAATACGGTTCTCAATCACAAGAAAACAGTAGCTGACCTAGTAAGATACCTTCGTAAGTATCTTTTATAATTATTGTTAATAATCATGTTATTCGAACGATGTGCGATTTCATTATTATGAGGAAGTTGAATGGATTAAAAAGATAAACGAATTATTGAAGCTAAGTACCTAGGTAATTCAAATATTGACATTTGTATTCATAAGGATTACGTATAGACTAATTGTGCGATTTCAGAGGTCAGACTAGAGTTTATTACGTGTACAGAATATGTATGTACGTACAGCCACACATCAAAGTATACAAAACTGTGTTTTTTTTTCAATCGACTCTCATCTTACAGTTATACCCATTAGGTTGAATATCAATTGAAGAAATTTGACAAGTTGTGGTAACCTGATGTGTGGCTGACTGTACATTTTGGAATGAAGTAAAATAGTGTATTCATTTTTTTTATGCAGTTTTGTAGAGTTTGATGTCGTAATGGCTATAATGCGTGGAAGGCTTTGCGATCAGTTCTCGGTTGGGTCAATTTAGAAAATGAACTTTTTTAATTATATCAGATCTGGTTGTGTTGGAAGATATACCTTCGGGAGTTGTACTCATAATACAAGGTTGGCTCTAATTTGAGACTAGGTGATTGGTGTGATTTCTATTTTATTGTTACGACAGACAAGCCAATCTTAACAATCAGCGTAAGCAGGACATTTATAGTATTCAAGTCTGCTTTCCGATGCACGTAGGTACAAGAGTCAAGACCACCAACTTCCAGACTTTCACTGAAATTTCACCAGACTGACACTGAAATTTTCTGAATAGAAAAATTCAGGTTACAAATTTTTGGTCCGACCCGTAACCCCGCAGCCGTCCGCTTTAAAGTGTGACCCACTAGCCAAAAAATGATGATATATTATTATCATTGTCTCTTTGTATTTTGATTTGTTTTGATACAGTTTTTTAGATATCTTGCCGCCCCATCGGCTATCCATTAGGCTTACCGATTAACTTATTGGGAACGAAATACTTGATAATTTATAAGCTGTTTAACGAAAGAAATTGATGTAGGTTTTATTTATTTATGTAGGTTCAAAAGCTTAGCGTTTCATGCTGAATTTTTGTTTTCCATTTTTGCTTCCAATAAAATACACTTTTTATTTAAACTACCTTCATATTACGTTTGTCCTGTTAATTAAATAGGTGGTAGGTACTCACTTTCTTTCTTTCGTTTCTACTCTCTCTCAGTTTCACCACGCATTGCATAATTATTTTTATCATTGGATTACACACAAAAATTAATCATAATTTCGTGCAAATTACGCAATAACAAAACAAACTACGAAATAACGAAAATTAAATAGATAATAAATAAAATTTTACTAGGTATCAAATCTCTGGCTTTCCAAGATAAGCCAACGCTATGACTACTTAGTTCGAGTTCAATTTATAATACCTACGTGTGGTATATTTAGTAGGTATAATATATAAAATATATAGTCATGAAATTAATAATTGATGGTGCCACTGCCGCTTAATATACTTATCATAGGGTTTTCCGTTTATCGTTTATTTATTTTTTATCTTACGATCATAAATTTAATTTATAACCATGCTAATGTTATTTTCCTTAAAGATAAAAAATATTAGATTTTGTAACAAAATGCATGCGAAGAGAGTTCTTTATGAGTTCTTTATAAAAATATCACGAGCCGAAACTGAATCTGAAATCCGAATACTTTCAGGGTGAGGATGGCAGGCAAGACACTTTGTTTGTTCTTTAGTGCCTGTTAACCTCATATTTGGATCTAACGACCGCCTACCATCAGGCGGGAGTGAGGCCATCTTGACTGTCCTTAATATAAAAAATAAGTTTAGTATCGGGTTGGAGCGGAGCCTAAAAGAGACACGTCATTACTAGTTGATGACTGTTAATTTCATAAGTAAAATACTAAGTAATTTCAGTAGGTACACTACTTTGAAATTCCTTTATTTTATATCAAATTTAACAGAGTATATCGCCACAACACATTCAATACAGCTAATGACGCTCCACTACTGCATTATCTAGGGCTTCGACTTTAAAACCAATAAAATTTCAATATTATGCATGATTTATTTATAGTACTGTGGGAAATTCTCCAAAATACTTTATATTATTTTATCTGAATAAACGTATCATAAAATACTTATACGCGTACTGCATAGGGCAACGAACGTTTTGTTGCGGGTACAATTCATGCTGATTAGATTTTCTATCAGACAATAGTATTTTTTTACTGCTTTTTTGATATAGATTTTCACGCATCACGCATGCTTTTTTAGGTCTAGGTATCTTTTCCTTTTTTCCTGGGATCAAACCACGGTAGTGGCACAGATGCAGTCTGTATGCAGTTATTTTATAAGCTTTTAAAAGAAACCTCGTGTAATGCTGTTTATTGTAGACTCTGTTTATTTAACGAGGAAAACGGTATCGAAGGGCTTAGAAAAAATGTGATGATGAAGCCTCTTAATTAAATAAAATATGGGAGTAGGTAGTGGTATGACCAGACAATTGATGCACGTAACTAGCAGGTTCGCGTAGACAGAACAATCGTATTTTAAATTAGGAATGTTCAAAGTCGCGCACAGAGACGTTAATTAAGCCTAAATTGCAACTTTCAACTCTGCAAGTCTTTTCTCTGGCGTATTCATCTCTACACTTCAACTTAAACTTCTGGCTGTACGAAGCTTTGTGGTCTACTTAGCGGAGCCCGTACAAGCACATAGCTTGTATTGCTGTCGGTACAAATAGGTAGCACTTAATTCTTGGAATAATACTAAAATTATGATAAATGTTTTCTAATCAAGTAGTGACTAGATATACATCACATAGATTTCGCTATTTAATCCATCGCTTCTTTTATACTTGATAGCTAAAAACATTGTGACGTCGGCTGATGTGATAACATCAGTGAGTCACAATGTTTCAAATTAAATTCCTACCACTATGATAATGATGGTAGGAAATTTTAATTTATCTGTGATACTAATTAGCAGACAAACGCTAGGTTAGTATGTGTAATCTGAAAATTCCTCTGTATGTAACCTATTAGTGGTATTGAACTAAATGTAAATACATTTAGATGAGAATCCTTTCATTTCTGAGAACGGTGAATTTTATAAAATAAATATTATATGATAATTATATGACATTGATACAAGCGGCCTGTAAACCTAAATGGTTTTAGAACATTAAGTTATCACGTGATTTTGGTGAATAATTTTATTAATATTTAAGGATAATAATAATTCCATTGATTAACCAAAAATATTTCCATTTATCATAATTAATCATAGTTTAATCCTAGATTGATGTTTCTAATACATATTAACAAGTTATCTACATGGATTAGATTTTGTGACGTTACTGTCAAACTATTTTGAAAAACATTTGTATAGTAAACACATTTTTTGTGTTTTCTCAGATTCTGTGTTGTTTTTTGAACTGAATAAAATTAATTAAACGAACTGCTGGCTGGTAACTATTTTTCGGAAGACCACTGAGAAAATTTCAAACGTGGGAGAGCCACGCTTCGGCATGAATGGGCTGACCGGCGTGAAGCTGGGCCTGCGCTGTGTTTGACACACAGTGAGTGAGGGTTACGGAGGTAGGTCTAGTTGAGTGGAAAGGGGGTTAAAGGTTGGCAGCGCACTTGTGACTCAACTGGTGTAGCAGGTGTTTATTTGCAGCGGCAATCGCTAAGAATCAGGCATCATCGATAACCGTCTGCTCGTCTGCCACCTATGACATAATAAAAAGTAGATTTCCAAAAAAAGGTTTCTTTTTTGACGCTTTACAGGTATAATCAATATTCACAAGTTATACCTTAATTTGCAGTGTTATAAATAATAATAATATAATTGCGCCATTATTATATATATAATATCGTCATTATAAATAGAAATGATAACATTGTAAGTACCATCATTGCATTAGATGTAGGTAATGTACATTTTTTTCGTAATCATAAACCTTTATTGCTTCATTTGGTACAATTAGGTCTTCAAAATTATATTCCGTCGGTCCACGTCTCACAAACCCTTCAAATTCACTTGTTTTAGGTATAAAAATGTTTAAAGGATTTATGAATCGTTCAAACTCGAAAAGGCAAATAGTTCTTCTTCCTTTAATTAAATAAAAAAACGGTACTTATGTATCTTTAGTAGTTAGGTATTATAATATTCTTTGAAAATATACATTTTTTCGCATTTTTGTGAAAGGTTTCTTACCAAAAGTGGATTTTACCCTTCACTTCAATATCCTCATTTCATAATTCTGCCGTCCTTAGCATAGTTGCAGTAAGTCGGCATTTTGACAAAACTGAGTTACATATACAGCCGTGATCACGATAACGAGATCTACATTTTCGTCTAATCCATTTGTTTGTATCGTTTTTCAATCCAAATTTATCATTTAGAAATTGCAGTAAGTCAGGCATTTTTGTTACTTTACTTAGCATAATTACAGTGGGTACACTTACTGCAAACTTTTTAATCAGAGTCACTTAGCAAAACTACAGTAAGATATATATACTGTTTTCTTTCTTAGTAGGCTAACATATTTACTATATTAGTGGTCTAGTCTTAAAAACAGTATGATGCGTTACTGTACTTATGCTTAGTAGATCTCATAATCATTACCTTCAAGTTACATAACATAAAGACAGTAAGATGACGTGATACTGCATGTATGCTAAGTAATGATTGAAACGTAGGATCCAAATTATACTTACCATAAAAGCAGTATCATGTGATACTGCGTTTATGGCAGTATCAGTATTGAAATCTAACTTAAGTTCGAGTTCACCGTCAAAAGAAATGATATCTATACTCTGATTCATAATCATGTAAAGTAAACTGACAGATGAAAATGACAAGTTTCTATGCATTTTGACATTTTGCATGTGTTCCGATTCAGTTCCGATCACAGTATTGTATTATGTTCCGATCTTCGGCCACTCTCATCCAGCCTTCGAATGTTATCATCCCATCTTGTCGCAGGGCGTCCAACACTACGTTTACCGAGTCGCGGTCATCCACTCAAGGACTTTATGGCTCTAACGGTTGTCAGTTCTGCGGCTAATGTGACCAGCCCACTGCCACTTCAGTTTGCTAATTCGGTGGGCTATGTCGGTGACTCTGGTTCTCTCTGGGATTAGACATCATTCTGATGCGGTTCTTTAGAGATACTCCGAGCATAGCCCTTTCCATAGCTCTTTCAGCGACTTTGAACCGGTAGATTAGTCCAGCCGTGGGTGTCCACGTCTCGGCACCGTAAGTCATGACCGGGAGGACGCACTGGTCGAAGACTTTCGACTTAAGACCTTTGAGGGATGGGTGACGGGAAGACTTGGTGAAGCCTACCAAATGCTGCCCAGACTAACTAAATTATTTGTTGGGTTCTCTCTCGAAATTGTTTCTGCCTAATTGGAGCGTTTGTTCTAGATAGACATATTCCTGAACAACTTCGAGAGGTACTCCATTAACAGCGACCGGTCTCAGATCAACGAGCTCGTTGAACATGACCTTGGTTTTATCCAAGTTCATCCGAAGACTGATGTGTTTGGAAGATTCAGCCAGGCTGCTCACCATCTCATGTAGGTCATGTAAGGTTTCCGCCAAGATGACGATGTCGTCTGCGAATCGTAGGAGTGATATGTACTCGCCATTAATATTGATTCCGCGCTCTTTTCAGTTTAGCGTTTCGAACATGTCCTGCAGCGCAGCGGAGATGGGTTTCGGAGATATAACATCTCCTTGTCTCACAGCACCTCGCAGCAGGACAGGCTCAGTTTGCCCATTTTGGAATTTTTCATTTACGAATTATTTAAACATCTAAAAATGGCATCCAACCGCTTTAATATAATTCGTGAAAGAGAAATTAAATTTTTACTACTATTTCAATAAAATACTCTAATAAATAGTTAAAATTTATAAGGTTTACTAAGCATAAAAACAGTAAAAACACACTTACTGTGTTTATGCTTAAGTGATCTCTAGTCGAGATTTTAAGTGATACTTAGTATAACAACAATAGTGAATTTATTTTATGTTTAAATTAACGGACATTACTTTTTTTATACAGTACTACATAGGTGCTAACGCCCTCTTTCATTTAAAGTTACAATCACTGTGATCGGATAATAAACTAAGGAGTTATGGAAGATTTTCGCACCAAAACTTTAACCGCGTTTTTCTCGAAACCGTCGAGAGCGTACTTACTGCAACTATGCTAAGGACGGCAGAATAGAACTCAATAGGGCCATATTTGTCAGGTCTGTCAAGACTATTTTTGGTCTATGGGGGCTACCTCGTGTGAAAAATCCGTTAGATGGCGTACGTGTAGACTGAGGTCCAACTACACGGTGATGGTTATTTTTGATGTGAGATGTCAAAATGTCACTAAACGACCAATGACGTTGAAGTTGGACCTCAGTCTACACGTACGCCATCTATTTATTTATTTATTTATTATTGAGAAAGGTACACCAACAGTATACATATATAGCGTTACAAGTATTTAAATAAGTATAGTAC
>JABMDO010002205.1:0-184909 GCA_014851415.1 Cnaphalocrocis medinalis
GACCCTGAGAAGAACCTAGGCTACTTTTTATTGCGAAAAGGGGTTGTAAGGGGTTGAAAGGGGGGTAAAAAGTTACTTATCCACGGACGAAGTCGCGGGCGCCGCTAGTTTATTAAATATCCTTGACTATTTGAATATCGTTAGACAAATTTAATTTAATTGTATTATTTAAACTTGTCTCCCCCAATTCATCCATTGCACTCTCTTTGTAGGGATTTGTCCATCAATGGGACAACGTAGACTTAATAAAAAATTGTCTAAATTTAAACTGTGTGCGTATTGGAATCATTTCTGTAAGCCATAGCCCAGTATACTGTAATAAATAATTAAATTATTTGATCAAGCCTGATATATCTGAGCATCACAAAAGTTTGTTGATGAAACAGATATTTGTCTTGGGTCTAGGTGTTTGTGGTCCCTTTTTATTTTTTTTATATTATAGGAAGGCAAACGGGCAAGCGGGTCACCTGATGGTAAGTGATCACCGCCGCCCATGGAAATCAGCTACGCCAGAAGGAGTTTCCCTTCGTTGTTTCTGGTTTCCATAGCACAAGGGAAAACCTTCTTTTGGGACCAGGACAATGTATGTGATGTTGTCTCAATTTATTTATTTTTCTTTACCTGATCAAGAGCCTGATATATCTGGGCGTCGCTATAAGCCTCCTCCGGGTCCAAGTTCTCCCTCAAGGTGGCCGCGAAGAGCGCCGGGCGCTGCGGCAGGGCGCACAGCTTCGAGCGCCAGTGGCGGAGCCCCACCTCGTCCGCTGTCACTCCGTCCACTTTGACAGAGCCTGTGACGTGGCTCAGTCTGGAAGATAAAGGTATTTTGTATCATTGGTGAACACTTCATCATTCATCATTTCCCTGCCCTGTTCCCAGGTTATTGGGGTCGGCGCAGTATGTTTTTTTTTTTTTCTTGAGCATGTGGTGGCAGCGAAGGAGGCGGCGGAGCGCGAGCGAGAGGCAGATCCTCTTGCCCCCGCGCTCCGAAGGGCAAGGAGGGGGAGGAGACGACGCCAATATGTGCGTCTCCTCCCTCTCCGTGGAGAGGGTCCGCCGGTGGGTGGTACGGGGGTACCACCACCGGCATTGCACGGACACCCTCCACAGCCCGGTGGGGACGGCTCAACTCTCTCGGCTGTCCCCTCGAGCTGGGCCACCGTCCGGGGAAATGTCGTGGTGCGAGGGCTTCGCGCGCAAAAAAAAGTATGTTTTCTTCTTCCATTCGTCCTCATTCATCCACCCCTTTTCAGCCATGTCATTCTTCACACAATCCATCCATCTCTTTTTCGGCCGTCCTCTGTTCCTCCACCCACTTACATTCATACCCATCACACTTTTGGTAACATGTTCCTCCTCTCTTCTCATTACATGGCCGTACCAGGAGAGACGATTCCCCTTTAGCTTATCGGTGATAGGTGCCACTTTCATACGACCTCTGATATACTCATTCCTTATCTTGTCCATTCTCGTCACGCCACACATCCATCTCAACATTCTCATCTCTGTAGCATGCAGTCTTCTTTCATCCGTCTTCTTAATGGCCCAGCATTCTGATCCATACATTGCAACAGGTCTGATGATGGATTTATAGATCTGCCCTTTAATTTAAGGGGCAATAATAATCTACCACTGGTTCGGAACGTCGATTTCTACTGAGAAGACACAGAATACATGGTTATAATTAGAAACCACCTCGACGCCATTTAGGGGCCTCCTAGTAGCTTTATAGAGACCACTCAGATTTGTTGGTGGTAATTTATTAACCACTTTTAGAAACCAAGGTGATTGAAAAGACCGCCTTAAGATTTGTTGGTGGTTATTTATTGACCACCTTCAGAATACTTGGTGGTTTTTTAAAAACCACCCCGACGTTACTTCTGAAGGTGATTATAAATGACCACTAAGAAATCAGAGTGGTCACAAAAAAGCCACTAGTAGACCCTTTGGCGTCGAGGTGGTTTCTTAATTAATAAACACCAAACCAAGGTGGTCGTTTAGAAACCACCCTGACCTTTTACTTACCTGAACAAAGCATTTATAAGTGAACTCTTCCCAGCACCAGTCCTCCCCACCACGGCTTTCTTTTTCTGCCACCACCAAAAAACCACCTCGACGTCAATTAGGGGCCACCTAGTGGCTTTATAGGGACCACCCAGATTTGTTGGTACTTTATTAACCACATTCAGAAACCACGGTGATTGAAAAGAGAGAATATTTGGTGGTCGTTTAAAAACCACCATGACCATACTTCACTTACCTGAACAGAGCGTTTATAAGTGAACTCTTCCCAGCACCAGTCCTCCCCACCACGGCTACTTTTTCTGCCGCTTGTACTTTGAAGCTAACTCTTCTTATCGCGTACACTGGTTCTTCTTTAACCACTGCTTCTATCTCTTTCTTTTTTAGTTCTTTTGTCTCTGTCTTTGGGGGCGATTCGTATTCTAGGGACACATCTTCGAAAACGATTTCTCCTGGAATTTTTAAATTTGCAATATTTTATAGTAATTTTAAAGTTATTGAGGAGCAGAGGAGGGGAAAGGATGTGTATACTATTTATGAAGAGAACATCTACATGACTTCTATGTAAAGAGAAAAGAAGAAACGTATGCGCGATTTAATCGATACCCAGCGACATCTATCGGTAATGATTGAAACGCGTAGGGTCACTACCAAATACATTTCACATCAAAAATAACCAATCACCGTGTAGATGAACCTCAGTTCTACAGTGCGCCATCTATCGGATTTTTATATATTTACCGTGGCTTGGCCATTTTGAAATATCCAAGTCTGGATGGTTCATTTTCAGTGCTTTTTCGTTCGGTTCAACTGGAGATTCTGGAGGCAAGTTTTTGTATTCTAAGATTCTTTCCACCTGTAACAAATAAATTAGAGTTATAAAATATTGTCTATAATCTGTACTATTTCTAAGTCTAAGTCAACTTCTATGGACTAAACTTAAACTTAGAACTAAGAATAAGGAAAAGCGGCGTCTTCAAACACAGGCTTTTATAGCTTAAATGGAGACTCCACAGGAGGTAGATTATATTATGTTTTGACATTCATAAGTGTTCTGTATGGACCTAACTTGAATAAAGATTTTTTCATTTTTCATTTTCATTTTTTTCATTTTTCACTACTCCATCAACTATGAGAGAGCCACGCTTCGGCATGAATGGGCCGGCTCGACCAGAGTGATACCACTGCCTCACAGAAAACCGGCGTGGAGCAGCGTGCTGTGTTTCACCGAGTGAGTGAGGGTACCGGAGGCCCACCCGGGTGGAAGGGGATAAAAGGTTGGCAGCGCACTTGTAACTCCACTGATGTTGCAAGTGTCCATGAGCGGCGGCAATTGCTTACCATCAGGTGACCCGCCTGCTCGTCTGCTACCTATCACATAAAAAAAAATGTTCGAAAAATTCGAAACATGCTTTTTGCTCGACTCGGAAACCAAACCCAGGACCCCGAGATCACGGCCCGCTACTTAAACCACTAGATACTCTGGTTCATAATCATGTGGAGTAAACTGACAGATGTCAATGTGTCATTCCTATACATTATCACTCAATTTGACAGATGCAAAATGTCAAAATGTATAGAAACTTGACATTTGCATCTGTCAGTTTACTCCACATGATTAAAAATCAGAGTATAGCCTTTAGAAGCTTTATCATTTTCTAACTAAAATTATATTGAAGTGCTCAAGTGTGCGCGCATACACAGGCACACAATAGTGTGCAGTAAGTATCCTGTATATCCTGTTACAGTGAAAACTCACCGATGTCATCTGATTCTCGACCTCCGCTGTCTGTCGGATGCCGTACTGGCACATGCCGACCAGCCCCAGGACTTGGGTGATGGCCAGCCCCACGTTGCCGCCAGTTGTGCCTGGAACAAACAATACTTATATTGTAAACTACAAATCTAGGGATTGGACCACGAGCCCTCATCGTGGGCAATATGATCAGCCAATGGGAATTGGCATTGATTGAAATATACAGGGTCGTTAACCACCGTACAAAATGTTCTGAACAACATTTGTTAAACAACTTTATGAAACACGTAAAAAAAATTTTTTTTTACTTTATTGTTAACACATGGCTATACTATCAATAAATTATCAATTCTATTGATTTGTCTTTTACTATCGAGAGATTATCGATGGTAAAAGACAAATATTGGAATACAATAGTCAACACTACAATACATACATATGTATACTTATAAGTCAAAATAAGTACGCAGCAATATAAAAATGAATTTTGCAAGAATATCTATGAGCGTCAATCGTCCTCCATGAGTGGATCCGTCTGCTCTGCCAATTTTTAGTAAATTATCAGCCTATATACTGTCCCACTGCAGTGTAAAGGCCTAGAAATCAAGTCATCGTTGCTATGATGGGCTATTTTTTAATCCATACTATTTATAAAGAGATAACTTCTATAGACAACGACAAGGCTTATAGGTAAACCGAAAATACGAAACGCTTGCGAGATGTAATTGGACACAGCGCCATCTATTGGTTCATTTCTGAATAACGATCCCGAAGCGAAGTGAGGGCGGGCCACTAGTTTTTAATAAGACTATAAAAAATCAACTCACTTTCTGCAACCAGCCAGAAGAAGCTAAAAGTAACCGAAGCCAGGAACAAACAGCACAGCATGTCCATCCACCAGGCGAACGCCCTCGCAGTGGTGAGGACCAGCGCCCAGCAGCTCGAGTGTAAGTCCTGGAGCTGGTCGAACTCGCGCGCTAGTGTGCGCTGCTGCTGCCGCGAGGAGCGGATGGTGGTCAGACCGGAGACTGTGGCGGCCGCGTGGTTGAGGGACTGGCTGCGGGCTATGGACAACAATGTTCAACATCATCATTTCCACAGGTGGACATAGGCCTCCCCCAATAGTTTCCACACAGATCGGTCCTGCGCCATCCGCATCCAAGGAATCTTATAGACCTCTCTGAAACCCATAATCCATCAAAATTGGCATAGAAAAGTCGGCTTGATTGGAGGGGGAGGGTTTCTAAATAAGAGGGGGAGTATCTAGATGGGAAGAGGGGTGTCTTGAGTTAGTAGGTCACTAGCGGAAAAGTCACTAGAGGGCGAGTTTCTAGATAGATCTCTAGATGGAGGCTAGTGTCTATAGATAACGGGTCACTAGTTGAAAAATCACAAGAAAGGGGAACTTCTAGATGGATCTCTAGAAGGGGGTGTCTCTAAATAGGTCATTAGTTGATAAAGAGGGAGTTTCTAGATAGATCTCTAAATGAGGACATGTCTCTAGAGGGGAGTTTCTAGTTGCATCTCTAGGGAAGGCTGTCTATAGATATTGGGTCACCAGTTAATAAGTCGCTAAAGGGGGAGTTTCTAGATGGCTTAAGTACAAGTCCTGGAGCTGGTCGAACTCGCGCGCTAGTGTGCGCTGCTGCTGCCGCGAGGAGCGGATGGTGGTCAGACCGGAGACTGTGGCGGCCGCGTGGTTGAGGGACTGGCTGCGGGCTACGGGCAACAATTACTTTACAGATCCAGTCCTTAGATGGCGGGTCACTAGATGAAAGGTCAATAAAGAAGGTAGTCTCTAGACGGGGTGGCTCTAGATAGCGCGTCACTAGATGGCCGATCTTTAGATAGCAAGCCACTAGATATGGAAGGTCAATAAAGAAGGGAGTCCCTAGATGGGATGTCTCTAGATGGCAGGCCACTAGACGGAAGGTCAAAAGGGAGTCGCTAGATGGCGGGTCTCCTAGGAAACGGGTCAATAGTTGAAAAGTCACTAGAGGGGGAGTTTCTAGATGAGGAGAGGGGTGTCTTGAGGTAGTAGGTCACTAGTTGAAAAGTCACTAGAGGGCGAGTTTCTAGATAGATCTCTAGATGGAGGCTAGTGTCTCTAGATAGCGGTCACTAGTTTATCACTAGAAGGGATGTTTCTAGATAGATCTCTAGGTGGGAGTTTCTAGTTGGATCTCAAGGGGGGAGAGGGGGGTGTCTCTAGAGCTGGTGGAACTCGCGCGCTAGAGTGCGCTGCTGCTGCCGCGAGGAGCGGATGGTGGTCAGACCGGAGACTGTGGCTGCTGCGTGGTTGAGGGACTGGCTGCGGGCTAAGGACAACATTTTTCAATACAGATGGCGGGTCCCTGAGATGGGATGTCTCTAGATGGAAGGTCAATATAGAGGGAGTACCTAGATGGGATGTCTCTAGATGGCGGGCCACTAGACGGAAGGTCAATAAAGAAGGGAGTCCCTAGATGGGATGTCTCTAGATGGCGGGCCATTAGATGGCGGATCTCCTAGCTGGCGGTCTCTAGATGGCGGGTCACTAGTTAAACAATCACTAGAGGGCTTAACAATTTCTAGATAGATCTCTAGGTGGGGGATGTATGTAGATAGCAGGTCACTAGTTGCAAAAGGAGGAATTTCTAGATAGATCCCTAGGTGGGAAGATGTCTCTAAAGAGGAGTTTCTAGTTGCATCTCTAGGGAAGGCTGTCTATAGATATTGGGTCACCAGTTAATAAGTCGCTAAAGGGGGGAGTTTCTAGAGCTCAAGTGCAAGTCCTGGAGCTGGTCGAACTCGCGCGCTAGGGTGCGCTGCTGCTGCCGCGAGGAGCGGACCAGCAGCGCACCACCAGGTCAAACCGGAGACTGTGGCGGCCGCGTGGTTGAGGGACTGGCTGCGAGCTATGGACAACAATTACTTTACAGATGTCCAGTCCTTAGATGGCGGGTCACTAGATGGAAGGTCAATAAAGAAGGTAGTCTCTAGATGGGGTGTCTCTAGATGGCGCGTCACTAGATGGCCGATCTCTACAGCCGCGAGGAGCGGATGGTGGTCAGACCGGAGACTGTGGCGGCCGCGTGGTTGAGGGACTGGCTGCGAGCTATGGACAACAATGTTCATCATCATCATTTCTACTGCTGGACATAGGGGATGCCTAAAATTCTTCAGACAGATCGGTCCTGCGCCACCCGCATCCAAAGGAATCTCACGATGGGGAGTGTTTAGATGGCGGGTCACTGTATGGAAAGTCACTAAAGATGGGAGTGTAAAGATGTGGGTCACTTAAGATGGGAGTGTTTAGATGGCGGGTCACTATAGATGGAATTGTTTAGATTGTGGGTCTTTAGATGGAAAGTCACTAGATGGAAGGCCAGTAGAAGGTAAGTCACTAAAGGGGTAGTATCTAGATGGCGTGTCACTAAAGGTGAGAGTATCTAGATGGCGTGTCACTAAAGGTGAGAGTATCTAGATGGCGGGTCACTAAAGATGGGAGTATCTAGATGGTGGGTCACTAGATGGAAAGTCACTAAAGATGAGAGTGTTTAGATGGAAAGCCACTAAAGATGTGAGTGTCAAGATGGAAAGCCACTCAAGATGAAAGTTTCAAGATGGCAAGTCACTAAAGATAGAAGTGCCTATTATACAATTGAAGAATACCTAAATGACAAGAATTGTGGAAATCATAAACTGTTCACCTACACAGTGTTATGTATATGAAATTTAAATTATTATTTAAATCTTTAAAAATTGTATGATAACAAATTGAAAAGATTAAGTTCTACTGATGTTGATTTCTCTCGGTAGAAATTGACCTCCGAATCAGCAGTAGATATAAAATATTGTCATTCATAAATATTTTAAAGGACTAAATTGAATAAAGAGATTTTGATTTTTGATTAATTTGATGTCGATATGGTGGGGGTCACTAGATGGAAAGTCACTAAAGATGGGAGTCTTAGATGGCTTGTCATAGATGAAGGTCTAAATAGCGCATCACAATCTCCAAACCACTCACCGATAGCCTCGATCCTCTTCAGCTCGCGGCTGGTGCTGAGGAACAGGCTCCTCAGCATCACCAGCGCGGCCAGCAGCAGCGCGGTCGGCAGCAGCGAGTACCAGTTCACAGGCATACCACTACCAGGATGGATACCACTTCTAGGAAGAACTGGTGAGGGAACACATCATATTAGGAGCCATCCATTAATTACGTGACACGTTAAGATAAGGGGTCAAGTGTAACATTGTGTGACGAGGGGATGGGGTCTATCACAAATGCGACCAACTGTGTCAAGGGTCTAAAAATCATCAAAATTCGTAAGACGTTATTCTTGCATGAACCCTTTATAACGGTCATTCGTACGACATGTAGGATACGGAAAATAGAAAGTCAGGGATTTGATTGGAATAAGTGCCGCTGTATAATTATTTTTATAACAATTTGCACGCTTAACACTGTCATCGGCCATTTGTCTTCTATCTCACTCTTGCACATCATTATGCGCGCATCATCCTAATTCAAACTTCGATCTTTTATGAGAGGTATACCTACATTGAGGAAAAAATATTTATACAAGAAAGAATATTCCCCAGGCAATAATGTATGGAACAGCTGATGTTTATTTTGATAATCTAACATTGCTTTTTTTTCTCGTATTCGTTATTATGAGGGCTTGGGGATTAAAACAACTAAAATTAAACAGTGAATAAGGTATAATTTATTGTGAAAGAATATTTAAATGGCAAACCGAATTCCACGCGAGCGGAGTTGCAAGCATCGACTCAATCAATCAATCAATCAAAATATATTTCTTCAATTTAAGTGCTAAACAGATCTTTTATGAATGTCAAATTTTATATCTACTGCTGATCGGACTAGTCTAAGCATTATTTCATTACTTACCCCTAAGCAGTCCCCAGAGCGGACAGGCAGGATGTATCGAACTTGCCCCATGTCTTTGGAAAATCTGTTCAGATCCGCCCCGAAGGGTTGTGATGAAGAACACATGGGAGCACTGGTGACACCCCTGGAAAGATAAATAAATTTATTTGTTTAGCACATACAACACTACCAAATGTTTAAGCTCAACTTAGAATCTGTATGGGAACAGCTTTCTCCTAGAAACATGGGGTCGAATTATGTCTTTTTTTTTTACTTTCATACAAATCAGACTGATCACGCGATCGATATAAGTAGCATGGGAAATTCAAAATATTTTGGGCGTATTTCGACTAATGTTCCTTAGAGAAAATTGTACACTTACAGATTCTGAGGCGAGTTTAAAAATTGGTTGGTGATCAAAAAATTCACCTTGTATGGTATTATTTAGATTTTAAGAACATAATCTTTTAACCGTGGGAGAGCCACGGTTCAGCATTAGGGCTTAAAATCTGGATTATTCGAAGGTCGAATATCCAGATTTTCAAGCGATTTTTCGATTCGTTTCTATACTTGCGCACTTGTGACTCTACTGGTCCACCATCAGGTGATCCGTCTGCTCGTCTGCCACATAAAAAACTGGAATTTGTCAAAGTCACTTATAAATAAAGTTTTCAGTGTCATCTGCCGGAATAATTATGACGAACCGCATCCTAATATTGTTACATATAAAATTCATAAGAATTTTATTTATCATTATTTGGTAGGAATCTATCGATTTGATATTCAATTGATTCGATTCGTAGATTTTCGACTTAGCGTGTCCCATCTCTAATTCAACCTCATCACTAAACCATGGGGGCTGCCATAGCTAAAAAATATTTTGATGAGGATGGATGACAGATGGGAAATTAATGTTTTGTAATTCAATTTGTTAACCCAAATTTGTTTTAAATACAAATTTGTATTTCTATAATTTTTCCCCTTTTAAATAACCTTCTTCGTAATTAATTCCCTTTAATTACTCACTTCATTCTTGAACGTCATTGCATTTTTTTCGAGCGGTTAACACCGCGGCCTGACATTGAGCATGACTCGGAGGAATTAGCTTTCTTTTTCGGAACTCGAGCCCGACCAGGTGCATGGTCTCGGCAACGGAGTAAAAGCACTCGTAAGCCTTTCCAATGGCTTTTTGGTAAGTCTACCAGTGCAGTGGTGTGTTGTGATATTCGTGTCAGTGTCAAGTGAGGTTATTTTTACAATCGTCTCGTTTTTCTCCAGGCCCATTCTTTGATGTCCGGTTGAGAGACCTCCGTGGGGTTGGCAGTTAGAGACGGACCTCATGCAGCCCTAAATTTCCCCCATCGGTGAGTATTCCGTTCAGGTTGCTTCTATCTAACGTCCCTTGTGGTTAGGGCGGCTGCACGCATGTTGGTTTCATGTATTTTTCCACATTTTGGCACATAATTCGCTCCCCCTCGCCACGTGGAACCACCACGCGTGCTGTCGCGCAGACGTAGTTTCCCTCTGTCTTCTACGGAGACACCCTTCTAGGATAGGTTCTCTAAGAAGAATCCTTTTCTCCTGATTTGCAGGAGGTCTTTGATTTTCACACCACAACGCAGTATGCAAAGGCGTTAGAGAGGTCGTGCAGCCGGGTGACTACCCGGGGATTGGACCGTACCTCCACTCCACACTGAATTATGTCCGCGGACTTGCCCGGACATGTCAAGTACCTTTTTTTTTAATTTACGGCGCCCAACATAATTAGTTATTTAAACCGAGAAAACAAACGTCAGTTCCCAACTCGCCCAACTCCCTGAGATTGTAAAATGCTAGCCGGCACTGTATAAGGGTAATTTTAAATTTAAAATCATAGGATGCTTGCATAATTCCAAAATTAATTAACAGTAATAAAACATCTTTTTGTCAAAATAATCTTGTATTTATTTCAGTACCCATTCACCTGTAGATCATCTCTCTTTAAATTTGTTTATAATTTTTATTATGTAACAATATATGTTTTTAAACTTTCGCGTTGCATTATACAAATACTTTATACCGCGTTTTTTTGCTTTATTTTTTTGAACCGCGTCCTTGTTTGCTCTGTACATACCTGAACATAGTATTATGTAAGGTGATGGAAGCCTTAATACAGGTGTTGTAGAAGACGACCAGCTTGTTCCAGGTGAAGAAGATGCAGATGATGATGAGACTGGCGTACACGTAGACGCACTGGTCTCGGGTTAAGTGGAAGTGGTTCAGCGGGAGTTGTAGGTAGTCTACTTCTGTGGAATAGATTAAATCAATAGTTCTAATTAACCGCTAGATGGCGTACTCTAAAATGAGGGTGTTTGCAAATGCACAATCTGATAGATGGCGTTACGTTGACGTGAGGTCCAACTTTGACGACATTGGTTGTTTCATGACATAACTTCATAATTTTGACATTCGACGAACCGTTTAGCGCATTGGTTTGAGCGTCGGTTGAGACGTAAGGGTCGCGGGTTCGATTCCCGCACCAACACAAATGTTTGTTGATGAAACAGATATTTGTGTTATTTAATTATTGTCGTAAGACCCACAGCAGACACATTAGAAAATCAATTGTTATTGCCTTTTAAAAGGCTTTTGAGTCTCAGAACGTTAAGTGTTATTTTGTAAACTTACCAGGCGGCGGGACTGCTGTGCCATTCGTTAGAGTTATGTTCAATTTGTTCGCAGCCAACGCAGCCGTATTCGATTCTTCTAGATTTACCCTAAAAACAATAGAAAGCACATTTTAAGAACCAATTTTGAAGGGCTGAACTGGATATTAAATTGTATTCTGTCTTATACCAATATTGTGCTTAATGTTATTTGTCGTTTATTTTTGACGTGAGACCTAAAGAGGGGAAATGGAGGGGGGAGGGGGTATTTAATAAAATGTCACAACGCGAGGACAGTTTAATATCTTGGTTCTATCTTGGTTCCTATATATATTTAATGTAAACAAATAGGAGTTTTACAAGGATGTATACTAGGTTCCATTCTATTTATCAGTCCTTAATCCACTGGTCGGTAGCGGGAGTACCACAAGGATAAATCCTGGTTCCTATTTTAACTAAATATACTTAGAGGAGTATCACAAGGCTGTAGACTAGTTCCCATTCTATTTCTATGACTCACAAATCCTTAAGTCACAGTTCGGTAGCCGGGGTACCACAGGGCTCAATCCTGGTTCCTATTCTATTTAATATTCTAATTAAATATATTGTAAAGGAGTTTCACAAGGATATACTCTAGGTCCCATTCTATTTCTGTGACTCACCAGTCCTTAAGCCACATGTCGGTAGCCGGGGTACCACAGGGCTCAATCCTGGTTCCTATTCTATTTAATATTTTAATTAAATATATTGTAAAGGAGTTTTCACAAGGATGTAAACTAGGTCCCATTCTATTTCTATGACTCACACGTCCTTAAGCCACAGGTCGGTAGCCGGGGTACCACAGGGCTCAATCCTAGTTCCTATTCTATTTAATATTCTAATTAAATATATTGTAAAGGAGTTTCACAAGGATGTAAACTAGGTCCCATTCTATTTCTATGACTCACCAGTCCTTAAGCCACATGTCGGTAGCAGGGGTACCACAAGGTTCAATCCTAGTTCCTAATGATATTATTAATAGGAGTTTCACAAGGCTGTAGACTAGGTCCCATTCTATTTCTAATGACCACCAGTCTTTCAGCCACAAGTCAGTAGCAGAGTAGAAAACTTGCGCCGTATGAATAGTGTTTTGTGAGGTTGTGTGGTCTGTTTCAGTTACTGTTTCAGTTAGTTTTTACATTTTTATATATGTATAGAAAGAGAACCAATGGACAACATTTCAGTTAAAAATATAACGTCTAGCTGGTTTTTGTGAGCATTAAAATTTCATGGGCAAAGTCCATTTTAAAGGTTTTTTTTAATATATCATTGAACTATCCGTACATGTTCCACCAACTTTTATTATAAAACCATATACTTAAACGAACAGTTCATATTACCAACAAAAATTTACTAGACGCGCACACAAAAGTTTAAGTTGTGACGTCACAAATCAATAGCCATTTGTATAGAGTGTTTTTGGGCTTGCCCAAAATATGTGCTCTTAAAGTTGTGATATCTCAGGTAATTCAAATGAGAATCAAGTGATTCTTTCAACGGTGTTTCTTAAATTGAGGCGTCTTTTGATTAAATACATAAAAAAAAAATTGTCAAATACCCAATTTTTTTTTTTTACTTTGCCGATATTTGCTCTGTACTGATAAGTATAGAAGATAATGTTTATTTCGCCATCATGCATGTTGCACTTATTACGTTTTAAATATGAATTAAAATGCATTCTTACAGGTCAGAGTTCTAAGCAAATTTAAGTCATTAAAGGGGGGGGGGGGGGGGGGGGGGAGAGTCTCTAGATGAAAGGTCCCAAAAGAGGAGAGTTTCTAAACTCTGATTTTTAATCATGTAGAGTAAACTGACAGATGTCTATGTGTCATCCCCATACATTATCACTCAATTTGACACATGCAAAATGTCAAAACTTGACATTTGCTTGTGGTCATTTTACTCCGCATTATTAAAAATCAGCGTATAGACACTTTTTTCTCGGTTTAAAGGTAAAGGTAGGTGACTTTTCTTCCGTTATGGCGGCCTAGAAGGAAGTGTCTCTATATGTGAGATCACTCCAACCACTCACCGATAGCCTCGATCCTCTTCAGCTCGCGGCTGGTGCTGAGGAACAGGCTCCTCAGCATCACCAGCGCCCGCCAGCAGCAGCGCGGTCGGCAGCAGCAGGTACCAGTTCACCAGGCACACCACTACCAGGATGGATACCACTTCTAGGAAGAACTGTTGAGGGAACACATCATATTAGAGGCCGGCGTGAAGCAGCCCCTGTGCTGTGTTTCGCCGAGTGAGTGAGGGTACCGGAGGCCCACCCGGGGGGAAGGGGATAAAAGGTTGGCAGCGCACTTGTAACTCCACTGGTGTTGCAAGTGTCCATGAGCGGCGGCAATTGCTTACCATCAGGTGATCCGCCTGCTCGTCTGCTACCTATCACATAAAAAAAAAAAAAAAAAACCATGAAATTACGCTAAGTAGGTATACCTATACATACAGTGACGAAAAAATATTCATACGAGAAAGAATATACCCAGGCAATAATGTATGGAACAGCTGATTTTTAAGTAAATATTGCACTTAAAAAAATCCTCGGAGGGTTCCGGTGGGACTCGAACCCACAACCTTCCACAGACCGGGCAGATATGCTATCCATTTTACACCATCCGAACCCCTTACTAAGCCGACGAATTGTAAGTGCTTAACTCGCCATTAGCTGACGATAATCTCATCAATATTGTAGGTATACATTTGACCACTAGTTAAGAATGAAACTGCTAAACGAATAATTTTTGCCCAAAACCTTCCACAGACCGATCTGATCAGAGGTCTGTGGAAGGTTGTGTGTTCGAGTCCCACCTGAACCCTCCGAGGATTTTTTTAAGTGCAATATTTACTTAAGAAAAAATTGCAAAGAATTGCTATAACAAAAATAAAAATTAGCTGATTTTTATTTTGCTTATCTTAATAATCTAACATGGTTTTGTTCGTATGAATACATATTCGTTATTATGAGCGCTTGGGGATTAAAACGACTAACATTTAACAGTGAATAAGGTATAATTTATATTGAAAAAATGTTTAACTGGCAAACCGTATTCCACGCGAGCGAAGCCGCAAGCATCGACTCAATCAACCAATCAATTAAAATATCTTTATTCAATTTAAGTCCTTAACAGAACTTTTATGAATGTCAAATTTTATAATCTACTGCTGATTCGGACTAGTTCTAAACATTTATTTCCATTACTTACCCCTAAGCAGTCCACCAGAGCGACAGGCAGTAATGTATCAACTTGCCCCATGTCCTTAGAGAATCTGTTCAGGATCCGCCCTGAAGGGTTGTGATGGAAGAACCACATGGGAGCACTGGTGACACCCCTGAAAAGATACATAAAATTTATTTGTTTAAAATTTATAGCCAAAATAAAATTAAAGAACATAATCTTTGACCTTGGGAGGGCCACGGTTCAGCATTAGGGATTGAAATCTGGATTATTCGAAGTTCGAAAACACGGATTCTCTAGCGATTTTTCGATTCGTTTCTATAGTAGCGCACTTGTGACTCTACTGGTGTTGCAGGTGTCTATGGGTGGCGGTAATTGCTTACCATCAGGTAATCCGTCTCCTCGTCTGCCACCTATCACATAAAAAAAAATGGAATTCAAGACCGAAAAATCACGCCAGATCACAGCCAAGTCACTGTCAAATCTGTCAAAGTCACTTATGTCATTTTCAAATAAAGTTTTCAGTGCCATCTGCCGGAATAATGACGAATCGCTTATTTGCTTTGTACGGTGGCCTGCACATCAAGTTACTACAATCTGTCAAATTTCTTCAATCGAACCTCACTTTTATGTCAAACGTGTTTGGTTCAATATCACCTGAGGAAATTTGACAGATTGTAGTAACTTGATGTGCTGGCCACTGTACATACCTGAACATAGTATTATGTAAGGTGATGGAAGCCTTAATACAGGTGTTGTAGAAGACGACCCTTGTTCCAGGTGAAGAAGATGCAGATGATGATGAGACTGGCGTACACTAGACGCACTGGTCTCGGTTAAGTGGAAGTGGTTCAGCGGGAGTTGTAGGTAGTCTACCTCTGTGGAATAAATTAAATTATTAGTTCTAATTAACCGCTGATGGCGTACTCTAAATTGAGGGTTTTTGCAAATGCAAAATCCGATAGATGGCGTTACGTTGAAGTCAGATCCAACAACAAGTGGATTGGTTACATTTTGACGTAGCATGTCAAAATTATGAAGTTATGTTATGAAACAAAACGACGTCAAAGTTGGACCTGACGTCAACGAAACGCCATCTATCGGATTTCGCATTAGCAAAAACCTCATTAATAGGGGCTATCGCGTGTGAAAAATCCGCTAGATGGTACTGTAGAACTAAGAAACTACACGGTGATTGATCATTTTTGATTTGCGATATCCAAATGTCACTAAACAACCAATGACGTTGAAGTTGGACCTCAGTCAAACTGTACGCTATCTAGAGGATTTGACACATGCGATAGATGGTGAATGATTGTACTACTGTAGATGATAAATGACGCTGAATTGGTAGCAGAGTGTAGTTGAAACTATATACTGACATGAATAAGAAAATGAAACGGCGAGACAGAGGTCCTACTTCAACGTCAATGGTTATTTAGCGACATTTTGACATCTCTCATCAAAAATTACAAATCACCGTGTAGATTCACTATTTATTGCATGAACATTTAAAGATCCTAAACTGTACCATCATAAATGTTCCATCTACAATATTAAAGGTACTTTCCCTCCATGTGGCACGGCCGTGGGACGCCCGGTATATCGTCGTAAGGGCAAGACAGCAGACCAGACACAATAGAAAATCAATTATTTTTGTTTTTTAAAAGGCTTTAGAGTCTAAGGACGTTAAGTGTTATGTTGTAAACTTACCAGGGCGGCGGGACTGCTGTGCCATTCGTTAGAGTTATGTTCAATTTGTTCGCAGCCAAAGCAGCTGTATTAGATTCTTCTAGATTTACCCTAAAAACAATAGAAAGCACATTTTAAGAACCAATTTTAGGGCTGAACTGGATATTTAACTGTATTCTGTCTTATACCAATATTGTGCTTAATGTTATTTGTCGTTTATTTTTGACGTGAGACCTAAAGAGGGGAAATGGAGGGGGGAGGGGGGTATTACAATAAAATGTCACAAGGCGAGGACAGTTTTATATATTGGTTCTATCTTGGTTCCTATTCTATTTAATGTAAACAAATAGGAATTTCACAGGGATGTATACTAGGTCCCATTGTATTTACCAGTCCTTAATCCACAGGTCGGTAGCGGGAGTACCACAAGGCTAAATCCTGGTTCTTATTTTAACTAAATATACTTAAAGGAATTTCACAAGGCTGTAGACTAGTTCCCATTCTATTCTATGACTGACCAGTCCTTAAGCCACAGGTCGGTAGCCGGGGTACCACAGGGCTCAATCCTAGTTCCTATTCTATTTAATATTCTAATTAAATATATTGTAAAGGAGTTTCACAAGGATGTAAACTAGGTCCCTTTCTATTTCTATGACTGACCAGTCCTTAAACCACATGTCGGTAGCCGGGATACCACAGGGCTCAATCCCTGTTCCTATTCTATTTAATATTCTAATTAAATATATTGTAAAGGAGTTTCACAAGGATATACACTAGGTCCCATTCTATTTCTGTGACTCACCAGTCCTTAAGCCTCATGTCGGTAGCAGGGGTACCACCAGGTTCAATCCTAGTTCCTGTTCTATTTAATATTCTAAGTAAATGTATTGTAAAGGAGTTACACAAGGATGTATACTAGGTCCCTTTCTATTTCTATGACTGACCAGTCCTTAAGCCACAGGTCGGTAGCCGGGGTACTACAGGGCTCAATCCTGATTCCTATTCTATATAATGTTCTAACTAAATATATTTAAAGGAGTTACACAAGATGATACTAGGTCTTCTATGACTGACCAGTCCTTAAGCCACATGTCAGTAGCAAGGGTACCACAGGGCTCAATCTTGGTTCCTATTCTATTTAATATTCTAACTAAATATATTACAATAGTTTTCAAAAGGATGTATACTAGGTCCCATTCTATTTCTATTACTCACCAGTCCTTAAGCCACATGTCGATAGCAGGGTACCACAGGGTTCATCCTAGTTCCTAATGTTATATTAATAGGAATTTCACAAGGCTGTTATCTAGGTCCCATTCTATTTCTGTGCCTCACCAGTCTTACAGCCACAATGTCGGTAGCCGGGGTACCACAGGTTCAATCCTAGTTCCTAATGTCATTATTAATAGGAGTTTCACAAGGCTGTAGACTAGTACCCATTCTATTTCTATGACTCACAAATCCTTAAGTCACAAATCAGTAGCAAGGGTACCACAGGGCTCATCCTAGTTCCTATTCGATTTAATATTCTAATAAATATTGTAAAGGAGTTTCACAAGGATGTAAACTAGGTCCCATTCTATTTCTATGACTGACCAGTCCTTAAGCCACAGGTCGGTAGCAGGGGTACCACCAGGTTCAATCCTAGTTCCTGTTCTATTTAATATTCTAATTAAATATTTGTAAAGGAGTTTCACAAGGATGCATACTAGGTCCCTTTCTATTTCTATGACTCACCAGTCCTTAAGCCACATGTCGGTAGCCGGGGTACCACAGGGCTCATCCTGGTTCCTATTTTATTTAATATTTTAATTAAATATATTGTAAAGGAGTTTCACAAGGATGCATACTAGTCCCATTCTATTCTATTACTGACCAGTCCTTAAGCCACATGTCAGTAGCAAGGGTACCACAGGGCTCAATCCTGGTTCCTATTTTATTTAATATTTTAATTAAATATATTGTAAAGGAGTTTCACAAGGATGCATACTAGGTCCCATTCTATTATTATGACTGACCAGTCCTTAAGCCACAGGTCGGTAGCCGGGGTACCACAGGGCTCAATCCTGGTTCCTATTATATTTAATACTGTAACTAAACATACTTAAAGGAGTTTCACAAGGATGTATACTAGGTCCCATTCTATTTCTATGACTCACCAGTCCTTAAGCCACAGGTCGGTAGCAGGGTACCACAGGCTCAATCTTGGTTCCTATTCTATTTAATATTCTAACTAAATATATTACAATAGTTTTCAAAAGGATGTATACTAGGTCCCATTCTATTTCTATTACTCACCAGTCCTTAAGCCACTGTCGATAGCAGGGTACCACAGGGTTCATCCTAGTTCCTAATGTTATATTAATAGGAATTTCACAAGGCTGTGTTATCTAGGTCCCATTCTATTTCTGTGCTCACCAGTCTTAGCCACAATGTCGGTAGCCGGGGTACCACAGGTTCAGCCACAAGTCAGTAGCAGAGTAGAAAACTTGCGCCAGTATGAATAGGATGACGAGTAGGGCCATAGACCCTTTGGATCCGCCGCTCTTGATGTAAGACATGTACACACTTTTGTTTACTGAGCCTTTGTGTTGGCTTTCCCCTGAAAAGTAACAATAAATACCAATACATTGACCTGACTCCATACTAGTAGCAAATACAAATTGTTTCTTTTTATGAGTTAGGGTAGCAGACGTAGCAGGCGGGAGCACCTGATGGTAACAATTGCCGGCCCGCCCATGAACCTGCAACAAGTGCGCTGCTAACCTTTTATCCCCTTCCCCCGATGGGCCTCCGGTACACCCTCACTCACTCGGCGAAACACAGCACATGGAGCTGCTTCACGCCGGGTTTCTGTGAGCAGTGGTATCACTCCGGTCGAGCCGGCCCATTCATGCCGAAGCATGGCTCTCCCATAGTTAAAATGTTTACGATAGGCTTTAGGTTTACGTTTAGTTTTCTGTGAAATTTTTTTGCTAGTTTCACAGTACAGTTCCGAACACTAATAAGTATACACCTTTAATATGAAGCTTACAGTCTATACTCTGATTCATAATCATGTAAAGTAAACTGACATATGAAAATGACAAGTTTCTATGCATTTTGACATTTTGCATGTGTCAAATTGAGTGATAATGTATGGGGATGACACATTGACATCTGTCAGTTTACTTTACATGATTATGAATCAGATATAGGCATAAGAGTCGAAGAGATTACATTTGATTGCAGGCGACTGTACACGACAAGCTACGCTATCTTTCGGATATTTTTATTTAAAAAAACCCTTACTGTGTGTTGCATCATTTTGTTTAGGCCAGTGGTACTTAACCTTTAAGTCATGAGGGACCATTTAAACCAAAATTCTGTCGGGTCAGGGACCACACACTTCGGACATGCGGCGCGGCGCCGTACTCATAACGTCACGTCACTTGTTTATTACGATGTCTTCGCGGAACACTAGGAAAGCCTCCACGGACCACCAGTGGTCCGCGGACCACCGGTTAAGAATTACTGGTTTGGGCATTGTGAACCTACGTACCTTCGTATTTAGGGCTCAGATTGTTGTCCAAGTCCAGATTGAAGGAGAGCTGTGATGCCTCCGACATCGATCTTTGCGATCTGATCTTGTAGTTGTGTTCCTACAATACAATATCATAATTTTAGTACAAATTAATTCTTCATCATCATCATTTCAGCCACTAAACGTCCACTGCTGGACAAAGACCTCCCGCAATGTTCTCCACACAGATCGGTCCTGTGCCACCCGCATCCAAGGCACTCCCGCGACCTTCACCAGATCGTCGGTCCACCTGGTAGGAGGCCTGCCACGCACGCGGCCTCCTGCATGTGCCTCCACTCAAGGACCGCACCACCCCAACGGAATAAATGTTTATGTCGCAGCCAGATCGTATAATCTGCCGTATCACATTACGCCTAGCTGTTTTCTAACACAGGGCCGCTTTGAAATGCGGCGGTTCAATGATTAGCCGGATTGGATACGGCTGATTAAAAAATGGGCGGATTGAATTCGGCACTATACGTCATTCAATACGGCTAGCCATAATGTAATTAGGCGGGAGATTAACCGCATCTTTGGCAGTTTTGCGTTGTAGCAACACTTGGCATAATAAATAGTAGTACGATGCGGCTAAACGTGGCTCGCCTTATTAATTAACGTATCTCATTGACAATGCGGCTAATCGTTGATCCGCCGCATTTCAAAACAGCCCTGTTTTTGATAATATACGATCCGGCTGCGACATTTACATTTTATTAATTGACCAGACTATTATCTATGTCTATCTACATAATAAACTAAATATTTTTAAACTAACGCTTCGTTTTGTCTCCTGGTCAGGTTTAACAGCCAGATTGTATACCTTAAATAAAGTTTCAGTTAGTTAGATAGATAGATAATACCTTTACTCATATCCGGCATATTGAACACAAAGTTAAGAGAAGAGAAAAACACAATATAATAATAATAATCGTGCGTGGGGATCTGTATCCCCACGCACGCCTTCCAAAAGGACCGGCCTCCGTGCCGTGATTTTCCAACAGGAGAGATACATAATAATAAATAAATAAATTGAGACAACATCACATACATTGTCCTGGTCCCAAAGTAAGGTTTTCCCTTGTGCTATGGGAACCAGAAACAACGAAGGAACCACAAACACTTAGACCCAACACAAATAATCTGTTTCATCAATAAACATTTGTGTCGGTGCGGGAATCGAACCCGCGACCCTTACGTCTCAACCGGCGCTCAAACCACTGCCAGGCCTGTCCCACAGGGGCAAATTAGTAGAAAATCACGAACGAGCGGCGACGCACGCGCGACAGTTGCTTGCGATAGAAAGAGAACGCACTTCTAGGTATGAATAATGGTAGGCATTGAACGCTGGGCGGTCGGAATTTCAACGTTAGATTATAGTAGTCTGAGTCTTTATTTCCATAAACGGTTTTTAGAAATGGGTCTTCTGTACCTTGTACTATTAAGTATTCTGTGCCACTGCGCTAAACGGGTCGTCACTATCAGGGTCAATATAAAGAGAGTATTCTCACCACACTGTCCTGGTTTTCGTAGTTGACAGCTTTCTGCTTCTGCTTCTCTTCTTCTACTTTCTCTTGAACTTCTACCAACTTCCCGAATTCTGAGTCTCCATTCTTCAGTTCATGGTAGGTTCCTTGCGCCACTATCTAATTATGAAGTAAAAAAAAAATATTTAGACAACATAACATTAGTCCGAGGCAAGAAAGTGTAGTTATGACCTTGAGTGCGCAGAAACCAATTTTGATAGAAAGTCTTCTTTTTTACAAGTGCGCAAAATAACGGTCATCGCTATACTTTCGTGCGGCAATCGCTTACCATCAGAAACCATAAACATGAAGACATGGTTGCCTGGAAGAGATCGCTCATAGTGATAAGGCCGCCTTTGTTGTACCTCCTGTTATAACTAGTTTTATACCTCTGTTTTGTGTGCAATAAAAAAAAGCATATTCATTCATTCATGAGCATAAACATAAACATATACATAAACACAAAACATAAACACAAACACAAACACAAACACAAACACAAACACAACACAAACACAAACACAAACACAAACACAAACACAAACACAAACACAAACACAAACACAAACACAAACACAAACACAAACACAAACACAAACACAAACACAAACACAAACACAAACACAAACACAAACACAAACACAAACACAAACACAAACACAAACACAAACACAAACACAAACATAAACATAAACATAAACATAAACATAAACATAAACATAAACATAAACATAAACATAAACATAAACATAAACATAAACATAAACATAAACATAAACATAAACACAAACATAAACATAAACGTAAACAAACACAAACATAAACTCTGTACGTGTCCTCCATACTGACCTTCCCTGACCTCATGACGACAACTTTGTCCGCGTGTCGCGAGTAATGCACGTGATGCGTCACCAGCACCGTCGCCTTGTCGCGGAGGAACCCGCGGATGCAGTCCTCGTAGATCGCTTGAGCTACCTGTTGACAGAATAACGTGTACGAATACATCATAGGTGTAGCAAGATTTTAGTTTCGAGGGGGGTTCAAGAAATAAAACAAACAAAACTACATAATCTTTTACTCATGAGAAAATTAAAAGAATCCCATCATCCTACATAAATAAAAGAAAAAAAAAACCGGCCAAGTGCGAGTCGGGCTCGCGCACAAAGGGTTCCGTAGCAGCAAATATAAGATTTTTAAAGGTGTACAATACTGTAGTATATTTTTTGATCTATCTTATAAGGTTCAGCCAATCGTTTTCAGTGTAAGCACAATAACTTAAACCAAAATTACAGTTAAATCAACCTATCTCAAAAACTATAAGAGATACTTTGATCAAACCAAAAAATCGTTGAAAGAGTTAATTAGCATGCATCACCTCTATTTTTTTTAGAATTTTATACCCCGTAGTTATAAAAATAGAGGGGGGGGGGGACATACTTTTTACGACTTTGAGAGCTGATATCTCAAAAACCGTTCACTTTAAGAAAAATGTTTTTTATAAAACTTTATATCATTTTAAAAGACCTTTCCATTGATACCCCACACGGGTATGTACATCGAAAAAAAAAAATTTCATCCCTCAGTTACATGTATGGGGGGCCCCACCCCCAATTCTTTTTTTTACTATTTAGTGTCATATTTTTGTAGCGGTTCATACAACACATATTCCCATCAAATTTCATCACTGTAGTACTTATAGTTTCCGAGTAAATCGGCTGTGACAGACGGACCAGACGGACAGACGGACAGACGGACAGACGGACAGACGGACAGGACGAAACTATAAGGGTTCCGTTTTTTGCCATTTTGGCTACGGAACCCTAAAAACGAATCAGCCGAAACATTTTGCGACGGCGGCCATCTTTGATTTGAAATCTGATATACTTTATGTAAGTATTACTTAAATAAGTCCTTTTCTTTCATATCTATTTTGAGGGTTATAAATAAAAATATAATCATTATTTTACATAGTCATTTGGCGGCCATCAAACTTACTTAAGTACACTCCCGACTATACAGGGTGTATCTGCGAACATGTACATCCCTTTAACCACGTCTTTTACCAACCATTCTGAACCTGATAGCAAGTACCTGGTGAGCATCTCCCAAGATTCGTTCCGTATGCCGAGACGGTAGGAAGGACCATAGGCTGGTGGAGGGACCTGTGTCTACAACCATTCTGAACAACATTTGTTCTACGACTTTCTGAAATTTGTCGAAAATTTTTTCGACTTCTCATACAAAATTACGTTTTTTTAATATTGTAGGAAGGCAAACGAGCAAGCGGGTCACCTGATGGTAAGTGATCACCGCCGCCCATGGAAACCCGCAACACCTGAGGCATCACAAATGCGTTGCTGGGTTTATATGCAAAGTTAAATTAATTCATGTACTTATTGTTTGTTTATTGTAGTACTAAAATTAATGAATGATAAACAAGTGAAAATTAATGGTAGTTGGCAGATATTTTTACAACTTATTTGCTGGAGTAGATAAAGTACGGATAGCGACACAAAAAATATAAGTGTACCTACCTACTTAGTCGAATTTCTTCAATTGATTCTCAACCTAATAATTTTTAAGCGAATTTCCAAAAGTCATTGAACGAATGTTGTTCATAATACTAGGTCAAATAAGTGATTAAAGAGATGTAAATATTCACAAACACCCTTTTGAATGGATAAATGAATTTTGTAATTTTTATTTCACACGAAAACAATAACAAAATTCTAATTCAAGGACCTTTCCGACGACTATAATCATTAAACAGGCTATGTACCATATGAGACCACCAGATTTTGAATTTTATGCAGTTATGATAAGGTTGAAAACCAATGAAAAAAAATATGTCTAGTTGCCTGGTTATAATCTGGATATCTTTAAGGCAAGAGTGAACAGGCATCTTCTAGGCAAACGCGTGTCATCCTAGACCTCATCGTCACTTCCCATAAGGTGCGATTGTGGTCTAGCGTTGGGGGGTTAAGGGCTGGCAGGTCACTTGTGACTCTACTGGTGTTGCAGGTGTCCATGGACGGCGCTATTGCTTGCCTCAGGTGATCCGTCTGCTCGTTTGCCACCTAAAAAAACACTTTTGCATCAAGAGTTAAGTAATACCTTAGCATCAACAGCCGCCAATGGATCATCCAGTAGATATACATCAGCATTCTGATACACGCAACGAGCGAGAGAGATGCGCGCTCTCTGTCCCCCGGAGAGCGACGCTCCTGAAAATAAATAACATTTTTAGATCACCGCAACTATCAGTGTGAAAAATCCACTAGATGGCGTACTGTTAGACTGGCGTCCAACTTCAACGTTATTGGTTGTTGAGTGACATTTTGATATCTCACATCCAATTTCGAACATAGCTTGGGCACAAAATAATTACACACAGAAGTTAGACTGAGACCTGATTTTGAATTTAGAAGAGTTCGTTGACATATGCTAGGGTTGTTGCCCGGCATGAGTACATAAGCGCGCGGCCTCTACCACAGACCTCGACAGTTCGACAATCTTATGTCATAAGTTAGGATTAATGTGGTCGAAAAGGCGTTTTTGCCCGTTAGTGCGCATGCGTGAGTACATGACATATTTTAGCTCTTAGTGGGCAGTCAGCCTTCTGTGTCAATATGCATTTTGTGGCTCGGGTTTGTGATCACCGCATTAGGCAAGCGTGGTGATTAAGCCTAATCCCATCATAGTAGCGGTGACTTGATTTCTATCAAAAACCTTTGCCCTGAAGTGGGGCGCTTCTAGAATACCTAAAAACGTATTTATCTCACCTCTCTCTCCAACGATAGTCTTATCCCCATGCGAGAGTATCTCCAAATCACTCTTGAGCTGGCAACACTTTATCACTTGCTTGTACCTCTGCAGGTTCATGTCTTGTCCAAAGAGTATGTTTTGACGGACCTGAAAAGTCATTAAAAGCACAATGAGGAATCAACAGCGAGTAAAACGTATCAAATTCATTTTTATATTGCATGTCTCATGAAATTTAATATGTCACAGAACGTATTATAAAAATAGACACTGTGTATTTATTTATTTATTAAATTGCACGCAAGGGCATAGCAAACAGAGCACTTAAGAGGGGCGCAAAAATCCAATCCAAACCGTCCTGCGGGATGACAGACGTTGGCGGGGCGAGGTAGCAAACAAACAAACTTTAATTTTCCCATCTTCTTTACTATTTATAAAAAAAAACTACTATAATATAAAGAGATAACTACTATAGGCAACGACAAGGCTTTTAGGTTTAGGTAAATCAAAAATACGAAACACAATCGACGCCCAGTAAAAGTGGGAGCAGGCCATTAGTTTGTAGTAATATTAGTATGTATTATGTTTTTAATAACACTAACCGAAGCCTCGAATAGCCAAGGATCCTGAGCTGCGTAAGCGACGGTACCTCGCACGTTCAGCTGTCCACTAGTTGGTATCAGTTCCCGTAGGATCGCTTGGAGGAGAGTGGACTTGCCAGCTCCCACTGTACCCACTACCACTGTCAGTGTTTCTGGCTTTACCTGAAAGATAAGGTAGAGAAGGTTAGGTTAAGATTTTAGTATGTTTTAAGATTCACACCCATCTCACACATTGACCTTCGTACTAAGTAGCTTAAGCACTTGTGTTATGATATCAGACGACAGAGGATCACAAATATAATACTTAAATACAAATACTCAGACACTGGACAAACACAAGTGTTTTAGATAGATATATCGTTGTTTTTTCCGTCGAATTTGTTTACGATTAGAAAACATACGTAATTAAAGAGAGAATTTACTATGTACTACAACCCTCAAAGTAGTGCAAATATTTTTTGTCAAAATACATTGTTTTTCCAATAAAGCTTTATTTTTTTGCAGTTTCTCACATTGAAACAATAGTTTCCAAGACGCAGAACTTTTGGAATACATTAATAATACATAAATGGATTAATTTGTTGCACAGTATGCAAAACTGGAGAACTTATAACAAACTGAAATTATAGACATTTGGTCACACACAAAACAAACTAAAGTTACAAACATTTGGTGTACAAATTCTGCAAAAATTACCGTTAAATTGATATCCGAAAGAGCAGTCACTTTCTTGTCCAAAGACTCATCTTCTGTATTCCTCCAATGAGCGGTGTAGTCTGTCATCGATATTAACACTTGCGGTTTCAGCTGTTGTAGGTTGTTTTCAGATTTTATGTATGTCTGTTGGCTGAAAATATGCGCCTATGTCGATTATTTTGCTTTTGTTTGATATTTTTGTAAAATATTTTAAAATATAAATTTTAGTTTATATAGACGATGTAATAGTTTTTATTGAAACTCTTTAAGAGCACTTAGATACAAAAGGAAAACATTTTAATATTTTAACTATACAAAAGGATACATTTTAATATTTTAACTATAGTAATTATGTAATTAAAAAGATACCCAGTCTCATTTTCAAAAGAGAAATCTAGTCAGCATTAACACTACTGGATATTTTCTTTAAGAGTTTTACTCAATTAACTTTGAGAGTATCTAAGATCCATCAGACTGGCTATTTCTCTTCTTCCCTATCACATAAAATACACTCAGAAAAGCATTAATGCTTACCCATTCCCGATCTTTTCAAAAACGCCATTAACAGGCACTTTAGTCTCATCAATGGTCACCAAATCCACACCATCCTGATTATCCACTTCAGGCAGCAACAGAAACTCTTGTATCCTCTTCACACTCACGTACGCCTCCAGTGTGAAAGTGATAGCAAGAGGGAGGAAGTCCACTAAGTTGAATCTTAGCATTTCATAGTAGGAGAATATGACGTAAACTTTGGCAGCTGTCAAATCATTTTGGAAGGAGATGAAGGATATTACGGAGAGGAAAATGGCGACTTTTGTGTTGAGTTTGACGCAGGATATCATGACAGCTCGGAGCCAGGACATCTTTTTTATTACGTTCATTTCTTTTCTGTGGAAGAGAAATATTTGTGAGATTATTTTCATTGTTTACTAGAGTGGCCCTCACTTCGTTTCGGGACAATACCAATAGACGGTGCGTTTCGCATTTTCGATTTGTATATAAGTAAGTACGGGTCATGATCTCGGGTCAAGTATGTTTCGAATTTTTCGAACACAGCTCGAGTTTGTGATCACCGCACCGCATTAGGCAAGCGTGGTGATTAAGCCTAATCCCATCATAGTAGCAATGACTTGATTTCTATGATAAAGGCATTTGCCTTGCAGTGGGAGAGTATACCGTGTCTTGGTAAACGTAGTGTAGGACGGCTTCAGGCCAGATGGGAGTGACGGTCTTGCCAAGAGGGCTGGCTGGAGCTGGATGCGAGTAGCCGAAGATCGATCAAAGTGGCGAGCATTTGGGGAGGCCTACGTCCAGTAGTGGACTGCAACAGGCTGATGATAATCATGTTGGGACAGTACATAGGCTGTACTTTACTTACCTTCTGGCCTGCCCAATGATTTTAGTGAACGCATTCTCCCAAGCATACATCTTGATAGCTTCAATGCTCTGTATAACTTCGTTCATCATACGGATCCGGTTGTCTGTCCGTACTGCTGTCTTCCTGCGAAGTTTGCTTGAGATCTTGCCGAGGTATCCTGAAATTACGCATGTATCGTGCATCAAGAAATCATGCCTCATCAATAATAAATAATAAATTCACACAACATCTCATACATTGACCTGACTCCGTACTAAGTAGCTTATGCACTTGTGTTACAGATATCAGACAACAGAGGATCACAAATATAGTACTTAAATACATTAACACCCAGACACTGAACAAACACAAGTGTTCATCACACGAATGTTTGTCCAGGGTGGGGATCGAACCCACGACCTTTGGCGTATGAGGCAGGGTCACTACCATTGCGCCAACCGGCCAGTCAATGCATCAAGAAAGTCATGAAATTAACGTAAACGTAACGCCATCTATTGGATTTTGCATTTGCAAAAACTCTCATTGGTGCCATGCGCGTTACTTTTGAAAATTGAAATTACTCTATATACAGGGTGGTTCTGTGAACATTTACATCCCTTTAGCCACGTGTTCTACCAACCATTCTGAACAACATTTGTTCTACGACTTTTGAAAATTCGCATAAAAAAATTTCATCTTTTCATACAAAGTCGGTCACGTGACTTGGCATTTTGTATGGGGAATCGAAAAATTTTTCGAAGAATTTGGAAAATTTGTTGATCAAATGTTGTTCAGAATAGTTGATAGAACACGTGGTTAAAGGGATGTAAATGTTCACAGATACACCCAGTATATGAGCGTTTTGGGTGTATTGATATTTTTGATCACTGACTGTATCTGACTAGTTGACAGCCTTGAATATCGCTATCTAATTGCTGCCAACAGTACTACCAGGCTGATGATGATGATGATGATAATGATTCTGATGATGATGATAATGATTCTAATGATGATGCTGATAATTATTCCGATGATAATGATTCTGATGATGATAATGATTCTAATGATGATAATGATTCTGATGATGATGACGATTAGTTGACTTACCCTGCAATGGTATAAACAGCAACAGGAACGCAACCCCGACGAACGCAGCGGCCCCTATCTGCCGGTACATCAGGTATATAATCAGGCTGCTCTCCAACGGTTGTCTAAAAAACATATCAAGGTATACAGGATGTGTCGTTAAAATTTATATCACTTTAACCAACGTCTCATACCAATCAAAAGATCAAATTTACATACAAAGTCGGTCACGTGACATAGGACTATGTCACATGACGACTAACCATTTAAAATGAAAAGTTTTCGATGTTCTGTATCACGTGACATAGTAACTATTATGTGATCGCGTGATTAGCTGTTATTTTATCACATGATCAAGTTACTTTTTAAAGTCTATTACGAAGATACCTGCCATAACCGCTGATCCGCGTCTATGGTCATTAAGTTAATCACGTCAAAAAGTAACTACTATTGTAAGACGTGAAATAGTAGCTAGTATTTTATCACGTGACCTAAGTAGCTGTCATTTTATCACGGGACTATGTAGCTGTTATTTTATCACATGATCAAGTTGTTACCTGACAAGGTCCATCACGAAAGATAGCTGCCATGTCGAACCGCTGAGCGTCTGTGGTCATCAAATTTATCACGTGACCTGCCAGCCCTTCGGATGCTTTGCCTCCTGCAGTCACATCTAGGCGGAGTAACTGAAAAAAAAAACATGCTTATACAGGGTGTATCTGTGAATATTTACATCCCTTTAACCACGTGAATCTGACGTTAACCACGTTTAATCTATCAACCATTCTGAACAACATTTGTTCAACAACTTTTCCAAATTCTTCGAAATATTTTTGACTCCCCATACAAAATAACCAAGTTACGTGACCGACTTTGTATGGAGAGATGAAAAATTTTTATGCGAATTTTCAAAAGTCATAGAACAAATGTTGTTCAGAATGATTGGTAGAACACGTGGTTAAAGGTATGTAAATGTTCACAGATACACGCTATATAGAGATTTTTTTCTAATTTTTTATAAAAATCTTAATGCGGTTAAATTATAAAATATAATAAGGTAATATTGGTTGTCCATTGATAACTAACCTTTCTATAAAGTAAGGAGCAACAAGCCACTCGTATCTTCATAGCCATATCCAGTAACCACAGCAGTAGTGGATGCAGCATCGTAGAGTTGACAGCCATCAACCTGGTAAAAATAACTAATAAATAAATAAAAATCTCATATTATATTAATCTGACTCCTTAGTAAATAGATTAAGCACTTGTGTTACAGATATCAGACAACAGAGGTATCACAAATATAATACTTAAATACATATTATATAACACCCAGACACTGAACAAACACAAGTGTTCATCACACGAATGTTTGTTCAGGCTGGGGATCGAACCCACGACCTTTGGCGTATGAGGCAGGGTCACTACAAAATTTTGAGTAAGTATATAGTTTTGTATAATTTTATCAATAAGTATAGTCCACATTACATGCCATGGCAACCCATAAATAAATATAGCACTTAGGTTTAAGGTTGCTTGTGTGTGGTCTTTAGTTTAGTCTTAATATTGTTGGTTGTCCTAATAAATAAATAGATACTACACAAACACTGTATATTTTATAATCTTACCCGACAACGCCGACTGCGTAGAGGTACGCCGCGGTGATACTGACGGGCGAAGCCGCCGGGGAGAAGTAGTTTATCAAACCCTCAAGGCACATTGGTATTACTAATCTGAAACAATTTTAATGCTTACAACACTGTTCAAATCCTCATCATCATTTCAGCCAATAGACGTCCACTGCTGGACATAGGCCTCCCCCAATGTTCTCCACACAGATCTGTCTTGTGCCGCCGCATCCAAGGGACTCCCGCTACCTTCACTATACTCTGATTCAGTCATGTAAAGTAAACTGACAGTTGATCGATCCACTGGCTCTGCGGCGAGATATAGCTTCGCTATGTATTCTTACCGCATCTATCACAGGGAGTGCTGCGAGGAATTGTTTGATCTACTTCCTGCGGCTGAATTCTTACATCGAACCACACGCGAGCGGCTGTCATTACATCCTCATAATCTTAATTTTCGAGGAATTTTCTCCCGCGAACCTCAGTCTTGTGGAATAGTTTATCTGCGGCAGTATTTCCTGACGGCGATGACTTAGGGACCTTCAAGAAACGAGCGTACTCCTTCTCAAAAGGCCGGCAACGCATCAGCGACCTCTCTGATCTCGCAGATGTTCATGGGCAGCGGTGATTACTTACCAGCAGGTGACCCGCTTGCTCGTTTGCCGCATCTAGTATAAAAAAAATGAAAATGACAAGTTTCTATGCATTTTAACATTTTGCATGTATCAAATTGAGTGATAATGTATGGGGATGACACATTGACATCTGTCAGTTTACTTTACATGATTGTGAATCAGAGTATAGATCATCGGTCCACCTGGTGGGAGGCCTGCCACGGCAGCGGCCTCCTGCGCGTGGCTTCCACTCAAGGACCGCACCACCCCAACGGCCGTCTGTTCTACTCGCAATGTGCCCTGCCCATTGAAACAAGAGCCACACAATAGGGTATTTGACAAAAAAAAATGTGTTTAATCAAAAGACCTCTCAATTTAAGAAACATTATTGAAAGAATTGCTCGATTCTGATTTGAATCACCTGAAATATCATAACTTTAATAGTATATATTTTGGGCAAGCCCAAAAACGCTCTATAGAAATGGCTACAGACGAGTGACGTCACACGCTCGTATTTTGTATGCGCGTCTAGTAAATTTTGTTTGGTAGCTATATCAAATGTTTCGTTTAAGTTAATAGTTTTATAATAAAAGTTGGTAGAAAATGTACGGGTAGTTCAATGATATAATGATTTTTTTTTTAATTTTATACTTTAAAAATGGACTTGCCCATGAAACTTTGAATGCTGATAAAACCAGCTAGACGTTATATTTTTAAATGAAAATGTTGGCCATTGGTTCTCATTTACCAGTATTTTGGAATAGTAGAAATATTTTTTACTATATCGAGATAAGTCAAATACCCTATTCTTTGGGCTATGTCTGCGACCTAAGATCTCCTGCGGATTTCTATTATATATCCTGCGTACGCGGCTGTTCGTTAGGATTGGCTGCCATAGCCGAATATCGGTTAGTAGAGTATTTTAATTACTTACTTAAAACTAGTCTCAAAGACGGCAAATATAAGGTTTCCTATGATGAATCTCAGTCCGTGTATCTTTATGATGGCTCGGAGCAGCGAAGGGTTCTTGCCTTTTGCTGGAAAATAACAAAATAAATGTAAGTTACGACCACGAGGAATAACAAGCAAGCGGAATTACAGCTTATCTTTATCTCGATAAGGTCTAAATTCACTTGCACTACTTCGCATACTCACAGTCGACGGAACCTACTCGTTGGGAATGGAAAGTTTTCGAAAGTCCGAGAACCTACGAGAAACATCGAGATCTGTGTGTACGTCTCCCCAAGCCTTCGGAATTAGAGCTTATCTTTATCTGGATAAGGTCTATATTCACTTGCACTACTTCTTCGCATACTCACAGTCGACGGAACCTACGCGTTGGGAATGGAACGCTATCGAAGGTTCGAGAAGGTACGAGAAACATCTAGAACTGTGAGGACGTCTCTCCAAGCCCTAGTTGCAATATGCTCCCGAATATTCTGGAAGCTATCTCTCGAACATTCTAGCATCGAATGTTCTGGAAATAACGCGAAAGCTCGCGCCTGCGATACTGACTGTCATATTTTGGACAATCCACACAATATATTTGTGTAAATTGTAGCCTATGTGTTATTCTGATATATAAGCTATATTATTGTAAAGTTTAGTTAAAATCCATTCGGTAGTTTTTGCGTGAAAGAGAAGCAAACATCCATCCATACTTACAAACTTACACGTTTATAATATTAGTGGGATTACACAATTAATGTTTTGCGTCAAAATATTCATTTAAATTACATAATTATAATAATATTTCACTACATCACATACATTGGTCTGACTCTGAGATAGGTAGCTCAAGCACCTGTGTTACAAATATCAGAACCAACAGTGGAATTACAAATATATACGTGTAATACTTTTCTTTTGTAAATACATACTTATAATAGAGGTACATAGAAAACACCCAGACCAATACAAACAGACATGTTCATGCACACAAATGTTTGTACTGTGCGGGGATCGAACCCACAACCGTTGGCCCAGACGCAGTATTCACTACCACTGAACCAAACGGGTCAATAAATAAAAACATTTATTTATCCTCACCTTTTTTTTCTAATTCCTGTTTCCATTTCTGGCCCAAGGTATCACCCCGCGGCGCTGCTCTGTGGCCCGGTGTACACCTGTAATCATCATCATCATCATTATCATCATTACAATCAAGCAAAAGTAAGTTTCGAATTTTTCGAACATAGCTCGGGTTTGTGATCACCGCACCGCATTAGGCAAGCGTGGTGATTAAGCCTAATCCCATCATAGTAGCGATGACTTGATTTCTATGGAGGCCTTTGCCCTGCAGTGGGACAGTACATAGGCTGATACTAGGGTATGCAAACCGGTTAACCGGATAACCGAAAAACCGGATATCCGACACGATTTGAAACTCGGTTTTTGTCAGGGTCCGGCTTTTTCGATTATTTCGGTTTTTCTTCTACGAAACCCAAGTGTTAAAGGCGAAAGTGTGCGAAAGTGTGAAAAAGTGAAAAAAATGTGCAATAAAATCCGCAGTTCACTTAGTGATGACTCCCTTGATGCACTTGTTTCTTTAAGACCTTTTTACCAATAATTTTTATTTTTGGTATAGCAATTCTTTGCAATTTAAAATTCATTGGAGGGTTCAGGTGGGATTCGAACCCACAACCTTCCACAGACTAGGCAGATGTGCTTCTAGTATACACCATCCGAACCCGGCGAATTTCGTAAGTGCTTAACTCGCCATGAGCAGACAATAGTCTCATCAATATTGTAGGTATACATATACAATATCCAGTGGAAACATTATTGCAAATATTTGACCACTAGCACAGAATACTTAATAGTACAAGGTACAGAAGACCCACTTCTAAAAACCGTTTATGGAAATAAAGACTCAGACTACTATAATCTAACGTTGAAATTCCGACCGCTCAGCGTTCAATGCCTACCATTATTCATACCTATAGTCCATTTCAGCTAAGAAGAGCCCTGTGACACTTCATCGCGTTCTGAACTACGCATTTTATGTTTGAGAATGAAAAATATTTTAATTGTTTATCTTTTTCATTTAATTGCGGCATCATTCCAAAAAATATTCCAATAAAACATCTCAAAGTTATAAAACAAAAACAGTATCATTTACTTTAATTTAATGGAATAGAAAATAACAACATTTTTTAAAACCATCCTATGCACATCGTATTACTTGTAACGGAACGTGGAAAAAACATAGAGCTGCGACATGTCATAATCGGCGGCCATGTTGCGATTACTCGATAATCGGATTAGTACGAGTGCATCAGCCTTGTATGCGAGTTGTATTTTCGTTGTATTTGCGTGGTGTTCGGTTATTGTTACTTTTTGTTGTTGTGTTTGTTATTGTTGACTTTTATTGCTGTTGTTTGTTGCTGTTTTTGTTATTTTTTTGCAAAATGTGTGTTGCTGTTAGTATAAAAAAATCGATTCCATTTCCTTAGGAAGTATTATCGATTACCAGAAACAATCGCAATCATTTCATTATAGACATCTCTAAAAGTGTCAAAAATCGAAGTGTCACAGGGCTCTTCTTAGCTGAAATGGACTATAGAAGTGCGTTCTCTTTCTATCGCAAGCAACTGTCGCGCGTGCGTCGCCGCTCGCTCGTGATTTTCTACTAATTTTCCCCTCCGGAGGTGACGCCGCATGTACTTGCAAATTCGTAGGTACACGCGGAGTGGGACAGGCCTGCCACTAGTTACGATGACACTGCTATCTTTTTACCAGACCAAAAAGTAATGAAGATACCTAATTTATAATAATACTAGTGGCCCGCCCTCACTTCGCTTCGGGACCGTAATTCACAAATGAACCAATAGATGGCGCTGTGTCCAATTACATCGCGCAAGCGTTTCGTGTTTTCGGTTTACCTATAAGCCTTGTCGTTGTCTATAGAAGTTATCTCTTTATAAATATTATAGATTATAGATAGAAGAAGATAGATTTTAGTATCAGCCAGATACTTTTCGGGTACTATGACCAGGAGACCTATTTTTGAATTGTCGTCTCACTAAAAAATGTGTGATTCGCATAGGTCTCCAGTCCATTGCCACTACACATCAATGTATTGCATTGTAATCATACTTGCAGTATTGATGTGTGATTGTTCCCACGAGGGCAGACAGCGATAACTCACAAACACGTGTTAATTACAATGTATAATTAAATTAATTACATATACTAAATGCAATACATGAATCAATAGGGTATTTGACTATATTTTTTATGTGTTTAATCAAAAGACCCCTCTATTAAAGAAACATTGTTGAAAGAATTATTTGATTCTGATTTGAATTACCTGAGATATCACAACTTTAAGAGCACATATTTTACGCGGGCCCAAAAACGCTCTATACAAATGGCTACTAACATGTGACGTCACACGCTCGTATCTTGTATGCGCGTCTAGCAAATTTTGTTTGGTAGCTATATCAAATGTTTCGTTTATGTACATAGTTTTATAATAAAAGTTTGTGTTTAATGTGTGGGTAGTTCAATGATATAATTATTTTTATAATATTATAAACTTTAAAAATGGACTTGCCCATGAAACTTTGAATGCTCACAAAACCAGCTAGACGATACATTTTTAACTGAAAATGTTGGCCATTGGTTGTTATTTACCAATATTTTAATAGAGTATCAATATTTTTTACTAAATCGAGATTAGTCAAATACCCAATTGTTGGACTGGCATATTTTTTGGCAATAATAAAATATTATTATTCACAGTTAAACTGCTCCGTAAGTCGAGAATATTGAGCTGAAATTGGTAATTATATAATCATAATTCGAAAATAGGATTTACTAGTGGCCCGCCCTTACTTCGTTTTAAGACATTAGTTCCACTGACCAATAGATGGCGCTGAGCATGGACTGCATCGCGCTAGTGTTTTGCCTTTTTGGTTTTAAAAAAAAACATGCTAAAACCTTCATAATATTAGTGAATCGAATGAATATTTTTCACCGATCACTAATAGTCTAAGATCCGAACTTAAGTCGACCTTCACCGAGCTGATAATTGAATGAAATATCCTTTATGACAAATTTTATATACTAGAAAATATATTAAAAATAGGTTTGCTAAAAAAATCCTGGACAGACTATTTTTTTTTTTTTTAAATAATAACACTGCTATACAAAAAAAATAAAAAAATCTGCGGCAGGGATTTTGTTAATGATTTTTGTTAATACTCATATTAGACATACACGCTGCATACTTAATTATTTTTGATTCACTTTGGTTATTGAGATAAACGGAACTTAAGAAATAATTGAAAAAAATTAAACTATCCTACCAAAATTGTGGTTCATTGATTTGTTTCATTTAAGTTTGATAACTTTTCACGAATTTAGTTACAAGAGGCTCACTTTATGGCTATCAGACCCTGTAGTTATCAGTTCTTATCGATTTTTTTTGTGTAAAAGTGCATTTTACCTTACAAAAACATGAAGTTTTCCACGTAAACCTTGTCAACAACGATCCTATCAGTTTTTGGTTTATTTGTGACAAGTTTACTTTACAAAAGCAAAGAAAAGAGATCACAGAGTTTGTAAAAAGAGGCTACAGGGAATATTTCGGGATACCACGAGTGCAAAATGACAAATATTGGGTGCCAAACATTGTGTGCAAGCCGTGCGTAGAGTCATTGCCTTACTGGAGCCAAGGAGGACGTAAAGGGTCATGATTGGAGTGCCGATTATGTAGAATGAGCCAAGTAAATGACTGTTACTTTTATGTAGTAAATGTAAAAGGTAGAACTGGTACAAAAAACGTACTTGTTTTTAGCCAAGTATGAAATCGATTACACCCCCAGTATCTCAGTGATGATTTGCCAATTCCTGTGTTTTCAAGACCATCGGCATCAAATTGTGATGATTTTGGAATGTTAGATGGATCAAGCGGTCAATCTAGCAGCAGTGGAAGTGAGTTCGAAGAAAATGTTTCTACGAAACCTGGATTTTCTCAAGAGGAACTCATTGATTTGTTTCGTGATTTGAATTGCATTTCTTACACAGCCATCTGGACCGATTCCAGCATAACTTGGGTAATTACAGTGAGGAACAAGGTAAAGGTTCCATCAGCGTATCAGGATAATGAAAGAAAGATATCAAGGTCGATGGGACAGACATATGATGGCTGACTATTGCTGGACCTTGAAAAGAGATTTTCCTGACAAAGTATAATTCCAAAGAAAAAGTTTTCCATGATTTTCATTTATTATTTTAGTTAAGAGCATCCTAAACTATTATTTTTGTGTATTTTTTGTAAAGATAGATAATAAAAATAAATTATTAAATATTTATTGGTCAATTTATTGGAGCATTTTCAGGAAAAAATTTAGAAGCGTTTATCTCAAAAACTGGAGTCAATTTGACAATTCTGGTATTTTTCCCGTTATCAGCATACTCGTCTTACACAAAATCGACTTCAAGACTTCCAGCCGCAAAATGACTGTATAGCAGTGTAACTAACAAAATTTTGCAACATTAAGATAATAAGAAAGTTTTCATTCTTAAAAGAGCGCTTACATTGGTATATTTTTTTTTTTATTATCATTTCAAGTGAAGGTAACTGATATCGACATACCTGTTTATACCTGACAACCGAGTACTCTGTCCAGGTAAATAATAGACAACCCAATGGCGGCACATTCTATACGTTTTTAGGGTTCCGTAGCCAAAATGGCAAAAACGGAACCCTTATAGTTTCGTCATGTCCGTCTGTCCGTCTGTCACAGCCGATTTACTCGGAAACTATAAGTACTACAGTGATGAAATTTGATGGGAATATGTGTTGTATGAACCGCTACAAAAATATGACACTAAATAGTAAAAAAAAGAATTGGGGGTGGGGCCCCCCATACATGTAACTGAGGGATGAAATTTTTTTTTTCGATGTACATACCCGTGTGGGGTATCAATGGAAAGGTCTTTTAAAATGATATAAAGTTTTCTAAAAAAACATTTTTCTTAAAGTGAACGGTTTTTGAGATATCAGCTCTCAAAGTCGTAAAAAGTATGTCCCCCCCCCTCTATTTTTATAACTACGGGGTATAAAATTCTAAAAAAAATAGAGGTGATGCATGCTAATTAACTCTTTCAACGATTTTTGGTTTGATCAAAGTATCTCTTATAGTTTTTGAGATAGGTTGATTTAACTGTAATTTTGGTTAAGTTATTGTGCTTACACTGAAAACGATGGCTGAACCTTTATTTGCTGCTACGGAACCCTTTGTGCGCGAGCCCGACTCGCACTTGGCCGGTTTTTTATACTTTAAGTAAGAATGAAAATTTTCTTATTATATCTTAATGTTGCAAAATTTAGTTAAATATTATTTTTAAAAAAATAATTAAAAATAGTCTGTCCAGGATTTTTTTAGCAAACCTATTTTTAATATATTTTCTAGTATATAAAATTTGTCATAAAGGATATTTCATTCAATTATCAGCTCGGTGAAGGTCGACTTAAGTTCGGATCTTCTACTATAACATAAATAAACGGCCCGATGGGAGCCGTTGATCTACATAGTGGTTTGAGTATCGGGCCGTGATCACGGGGTCCCGGGATCGATCCCGGGTCGAGCAAATGGCTGGGCGCAAATGGGAATTTAAAAATAATATACAGACCTGTACACATCTGATATGCTCAGCTGTCCTTTTCTTCCTTTCGCAAATATAGGTCGAGTATACCTGGAAAACAAACAGAGTTACTATGGCATTGCACCCGAGCCTGAGAGGTCCCAGGTTCGATTATTGATCTAGTAATTCAGGATACGAGCTTTTAGGGTGCGTTTCCACAGAAGCGAAGCTGCGTGGAGTTGAGCGGAGACTTGTAAAAATTGACCAATCACATTGCTCATCAGAGCTGAGATGTGTATTTTGAGCGACGTGATTGGTCAATTTTAAGAGTCCCCGCAGACTACTAACTTTTAATCGGCCGATAGTTTGGTCGGTTTCTTAATCTGTATGAAGATGTATGCAGGTGCGCACATTACAGTGATTCAGTATCGGCCGATGAAAAAGTTTGATGCGTACGAACCGGCCAACCCGACTAAACTATCGGCCCATAGTAAGTTTGTAGTCTGCGGGGACTCTAACTTTTCTAAAAATAAAAAGGAACTTTATCCGCAAAATTACTAAATTATGCGAGCCCTAGTATTTTTTTCACATGGCTACAACTGTTTTTGCCCGCCATAAGTGTACGAAGTGACCTCTAAAACATATGGTTTTTGTAGCTATTTGTACAAGTCACAATACCTACACTTATTACGACTGGCAAAGACAGGTGTATGTACAGATAGATACACACCGAACAACATTTGTTCAACAACTTTTCGAAATTCATAGAAAATTTTTTCGACTATCCATACAAAATTACCAAGTCACGTGACCAACTTTGTGTGTGGAGATATGAACATTTTATAAGCGAATTTTCAAAAGTCACTTTACAGATGTTGTTCAGAATGGTTAGTAGAACACGTGGTTAAAAGGATGCAAATGTTCACAGATACACTTTGTATGTGAAAAATTACTAGGGTTACCTTGATTTAGTAATTTTGCGGACAAGTCCCATTTTATAAAAAGTTTTTTTATGAATAAATGAATGAAGTTATTTGCATACCTACTTATGTATATAAATTATGGTACGTAATTATTAATATACAATAAATGTTCTTAAATTTTTCTAAATAAAACAATTACTTAATACTAATTTGATTAATTATTCATGTTTATATTTACATAATTACTAATTAGTCATGTATGTAATTTATTCAGAATAAATTTAATGGTAGTATGGATACATTTGATAAAGTAACTTTTCTTTATCTAATTTTATCCTTATTTAATCATATTTTTTTATGTGATACGTAGCAAACGAGCAAATGCATCACCTGATGGTAAGCGATTGCCGCCGCCCATATACACCAGCAACATCAATTGAGTCACAAGTGCGCTGCCAACCTTTAACCCTCTTTCCCACCAATTGGGCCTCCGGTACCCTCACTCACTCAACGAAACACAGCACAAACGCTGCTTCACACAGATCTTCTGTGAGGCCGTGGTATCACTCCGGTTGAGGCTGAGATTTTGTGATGAGTAAGTAAAAAGCTGATTTTATATATTATATAAATATAATATTTATATAAATATAATATTTATATAAATATAATATTTATATAAATATATTTTAAAAAGTAAAGACCAGAAGCGTTGGTGTAAACGAGTTCTGGAGTGGAGACCGCGTCTTGGTAAACGTAGTGTAGGACGGTCTCAGGCAGATGGAGTGACGATCTGCGCAAGAGGGCTGGCTGGAGCTGGATGCGAGTAGCCGAAGATCGATCAAAGTGGCGAGTGTTTGGAGAGGCCTATGTCCAGCAGTGGACTGCAAAAGGCTGATGATGATGATGAGTAAAAAGCGATGTAAACTTACCAATAAGATATTTTTTCGAAGAAGTTAGCCTTTTCCCGCGGGTTCTGCTCTCTCTCAATATCAAAATATTTGGGGTCCATTTTGCTTTTCACTTAAGTGTATTAACTATTAACATGTGTGTTTTGGCACTTTTGTAAGGCTTGTCGGTTTTCAGCTAATTGCTCTATGTGGTTTTCATTTTTCAGTTTGATTAGATCTGAAACAAAGAAATTAAAATAATGAATAAATTCACACAACATCCCGTACATTGACCTGACTCCGTACTAAGTAGGTTAAGCAATTGTGTTACAGATATCAGCAGATACATGTTGTCTGCAAAAGTTACAGTTAAAAATTTTTCGACTCCCTATACAAAATGACCAAGTCACGTGGCCGACTTTGTATGCAAAGATTTATAATGCGAATTTTCAAAAGTCATAGAACAAATCTCGTTCAAAATGACTGGTAGAAAAAGTGGATAAACGTTCTCTCTACTCTCCATACAAAATTACCAAGTCACGTAACCGACTTTGTATAGGTATATGAACATTTTTTAAGCGAATTTTCAAAAGTCACTTTACAGATGTTGTTCAGAATGGTTAGTAGAACACGTGGTTAAAAGTATGTAAATGTTCACAGATACACCCTGTAATATGATAGTAAAAAGTTCAAAACCGGCTTTAGTGTAAATGACCTTTAATACACATTGAATTTTTTGCGTTATCCTATCACCGACTATGAAGGTCGATTTTGCCTGTAGTGGCAACCAGCACATTATGACGTGATGTTAAGACACTTAACTATACTATGCGGGCATCTACATATTAAAATTTCAGCCTATACAAAACGAATTTTTAAACACTATCCAAATTTTTAAGTTCGACCAGGCCTGTCCCACTCCGCGTGTAGGTATCGAACTTGCAAGTACAGTGGCCAGCACATCAAGTTACTACAACCTGTCAAATTTCCTCAGTTGATATTGAACCAACAAACGTTTGACATAAAAGTGAGGTTCGATTGAAGAAATTTGACAGATTGTAGTAACTTGATGTGCTGGCCACCGTACATGCGGCGTCCCTTCCGGAGGGGCAAATTAGTAGAAAATCACGAGCGAGCGGCGACCCACGCGCGACAGTTGCTTGCGATAGAAAGAGAACGCACTTCTAGGTATGAATAATGGTAGGCATTGAACGCTGGGCGGTCGGAATTTCAACGTTATGTTATGGTAGCCCGAGTCTTCATTTCCATAAACGGTTTTTAGGAGTGGGCTTTCTGTACATGTACTATTAAGTATTCTGTGGTTCGACTCAGAATCTCTCTCCAAGAAACATTATTCGAGATACGACAAAAAAATATTGAACTTCCAAATTTCCTATACTATATCGATCACGCGATCAGACTGATTTGTATGAAAAGTAAAAAAAAAGACATAATTAACCTTACAGATTCTGAGTCGAACTTAAAAATTTGGATGGTGATTAAAAATTCACCCTGTATATTGTCTCACTGCAGTCAAAGTCAAAGTCAAATATTCTTTATTTGCATAGGCTTGTACACAGCACTTACAAATCGTCATACATAAAGAAAATATTTAAAACTATTTAAAGATAATGTATATGATTTAAATGAAATTAAATATATATCTTGATACATAAGATATACTAAAAAATAAATAGACATAATGCGATTCTACCACCGGTATCGGAAAGTTGATTCTGACGAGAAGATCCGGCAAGAAACTCGCCAGTTACTCTTTTTAATCGCCAAAATATTTATTACAATGTTTTCCTCATACCACCTCCTACAGTCCAATACTCAAGATGAAGAAAATGTTAAAGGCTAAGAATGAGGTAAACCAGAGCAGACCAGTCCCCAGAGGCAGGGCAAAGAAATCAATCCTCTCTCATAGAAATCAAGTCATCACTACTATGATGGGCTTAGGAATAATCACCACGCTTGCCTAATGCGGTTTGGTGTTGATAACAAACCCGAGGTACTCGTATGCTCGAAAAATTCAAAACGTACTTTTTTGCTCGACCCGAAATTCGCACCTGTCGTGAGACCAACCACCAGACCAACAGGGCGTTTACGCATCTAGTTAATAAATAAAAAAATATATAACTAGCTGTAAAATCAGAAGTCCAAACTCAAGATTTGCCAAAGAGCCATGGAGAGTAGCATCTTAGGCATTAAATTATCAGATAGCATCTTGGAGCGTATATCGCAATTCTGCTATACGCTCCAAGACTAGAATAGCAGATGTAGGTCGAAAAGCTGCAAAACTGAAATGGGATTGGGCGGGTCATGTGTGCAGAATGGGCCCCGAAAGATGGACAAAAATCGTCACCCAATGACGGCCGATCGATGTACACCGTCGACGGGGCAGGCCTAGAAAAAGATGGTGTGACGATTTGTATATGTCCAAGATTGGCAGTCAAGGGCGTTGGACAGGGATCTATGGAGGAACTTGGGGGAGGCCTTTGCCCAGCAGTGGGACTCTATATAGGACAGCTAAAAAAAAAACTAGCTGTTACCCACGACTTCGTAAGCGTAGAATAGTATCATAGGGTAGCTTTTTTAATTATTACGTTACAACCCCCTATTTGCAATAAAAAGAAGCCTATGTCTTTTCTCAGGGTCTAGACCATATGAATACCATAAATTTCATTCAAATCCGTTCAGTAGTTTTGGCGTGAAATAATAACAAACAGACAGGCAGAGTTGCTCTCGCATTTATAATATTAGTTAGGATTTTATCATAATACTAGTGGCCCGCCCTCACTTCGCTTCGGGACCGTAATTCAATAAATTAACTGATAGATAGCGCTGTGTCCAATTAGATCGCGCAAGCGTTTCGTGTTTTCGGTTTACCTATAAGCCTTGTCGTTGTCTATAGAAGTTATCTCTTTATAAATAGTATATACGCAGTTCGTGCGCATAGCAACTGACTCACTATAGTGAAAATATTGCACAACATTGAGGAAAATCGTAAAGAGCTTGAGTACGAAGATCTAATATTAGAACAAATGTTTTTATTATATTCTTTTATGAATGAGATTTGGCTACTTAGTATCTTCAAGGATTTTGTTAAATTGGTACACAGTGCAACGTGACTCAGTGAGAAAAGTGCGCTGAAAAAAAAAAGCGCCAGACAATCACACCAATCAACCTGGTCTCAAACTAGTCCTGTATTATGAGTGCCAGGTGACGATAATCTGGGGGCGTCAACCCAGAACACCCAGACCCAACACAACTTAGAAAATGTAGTTTCCTAAATTGACTTGACCGGGAATCGAACCCGGGTCCTTTCGCGCTTCGGGCGAACACCATAGCCACTGCGCCATCGAGGTCGTCGAATAAGAGTAATTTTGTGATTGTAGCGGCTTCGATTGCGTCATGTCATTGTGTCAATTAATGGTGCTCCCGGGTGACTTACTGCCACACTCAGAGACGTTATGTAAACCTTAATTGTCATTTTAGTTTAGGTACTTGAATTTATTGCACAAAAGATTTTATTTCATTTATTTATAATCCACATACAGATAATTAAATATATTATTATATAACACTGTTACTCTTTTCCCCGCACCACTGTCTTTTCTGCATGACCCAAAGGTTAACTGGTAGAGAATGCCCCTGGGCATTAAGTTCGCCTGTTACAAATTTTGTGCAATAAAGTTTAAATTAATAAATAATTATGTTCGTATGAAGCTTACTCCGCTCAATAGTGAGTATAGAGTTTTTGATTTTGATCATCTACTTTTGCTATGGCCTGTACCTCATACCATTCTATTACCTTGTTATACTGTGAAGTCTGCATTTTCCTGTTTGCGTAAAGCGTCACAGTTTTTGTATGCGGTATGAGGTATTCCCCAAGTTTTATCATACAGTCGACCACACGTAGAGAATCAACGTGTTTGACTAGAATCAGATGGCGAAATTAGTAACCACGTGATCGCTGTTGACTGTACTTAGGTACTTCTGATTTTTTTATTAGTTGCCATGTTGCTAAGCAGTTGGTTGCTAAACGAAAATTGTTTATGGTTATTTACAACACGCAACATAGAAACACAGATAATATTGAATTCTGTGAATAAAATATTTCTCGACAATAATCCATAGTAATTGATTTTAAATTATGAAAATGCCTTACCATACTTAAATATATAATACTATGACCCAGTGTTCATCACACGAATGTTTGTCCAGAGGGATCGAACCCACGACCTTTGGCGTATGAGGCAGGGTTACTACCAAAATCGCCATCGGGTCAATCTAGGTAAGTGTTATGATCAATATTATAGTAGCAATGATCTAGCTATGGTATAAAACAATAAGTATGATGATTGTATGTTTTTTTTGTGACGCGCCACGACATGACAAAATTTGTCTAATGCCTGGCTAAAGACAATTTGTATTTCTTCGTTTTTTTTTGTTTTATTTGCTTGTTTTTTTAGTTTTAATTTTATATTCTTGTAGCCAGCCTGTCATTAATTGTAAAACGTCGTGTGTGCTAAACAAATAAATGTTATTTTTCTTTACTTTCTTTTATTTTTTTCTTTTTGAATGTATGTGTATATTTTTTTTATATAGAGGAAAGACAAGATGAACTCACTCCGCCTGATAGTAAGCGGCCGTGAGATCCAAATATGAGGTTGACAGGCACAAAAGAACAAACTAAGTACCAATTGAGCCTGTCATCCTCACCTAAAAACTGGATTGTAAGAAGGAGGAAACACATGAACTGGAAGGGCATTCCATGAATTGATAGCTCGGGGCAGGGATGAGGAGCTAAACCTGATTAAATAGGTTACGTATTAGCCTCACTGCTTTTGTTTACACGTCATGTTATTGGAATAATGTTTAGACTACAAATAATGTACCTACTTTATTAAAAGGTATCAAGTTGTGAGTGGGCTTAGGGACCTAACGAAAATAGATTTGTGGGGTCACGCAATATTTCAGCGGTAAAGGCCACTCTGTATAACTAAATGTACCTACAGCTACAAGCAAACCTGCGGTATAATGCACGATAAAAAGTCTTGTAAACGGATTTTTGGGGAAAACCTTTTAACCGTGGGAGAGCCACGCTTCGGCATGAATGGGCCGGCTCCACTGGAGTGACAGAAGACTGGCATGGAGCAGCCTGCGCTATGTTTTGTCGAGTGAGTGAGGGTACCGAGGCCCAATTGGGGGAAAGAGGGTTAAAGGTTGGCAGCGCACCTGTGGGTCTACTGTGTTGCAGGTGTTTAAATGCGCCGCGGCGGCAATCGCTTACCATCAGATGATCCATCTAGCGCGATACAAGCGAATACCAGCGCCATCTATTAGTACAAAATGGAACTAACGCCCCGTAACGAAACGAAGTGAACGCGCGCCACTAGTAATTATTTAGGTCATTAATTATCTACTAAGTGTGCAATAGAACATATGATTGAAACGTGATTACACAACGTTATGTGTCATTAATGTAATGTTGCGATATGTATGAAACGAGATAAGCAAATTGTAATTTATTGCTTCTATTATTATTAAAACTAAAGGTCGGTTTACAATATACGAATAACTTCTTAGTTCTACATAAGCCATCTACTTTGACTGGCCGGATTTGAATGAAATTTGGTATAAGTACACATGGTCTATACCCAAAACAGGAATTCAAGACCAAAAAATCTACTACAATGTTGCTACTGCAATAAAATGATCGTACCACAATACATAGTGTACCCCTTTTTTATAAAAACCCTCGCTGATGTAATTTATTTATTGGTAATTTTGATTCTATAATTTAAAAAAAATATTTTATTAACATTTTTTCATTTAAATACAAGACACTTTAATAAAAACTTAACCGTCCGTAATTTTAGTGTTCAAAGATGGTATTGCGCTTGTAACACTTCAGGTGTTAATAACATTTGGTATCTACCCACAACATTTTAACAATGTATGGAAACTTGACAGTTTAGTCTGCATAATAAGAAAAATAATGTCAAAAAGGTTGGCAAAACCTGAAAACGTCACTTGAAAATGACACAAGTGACATTAACAGATTTGACAGTGACGTATCTGTCGTAGATTTTTGGTCTTGAATTCCAGTTTGGAGTATAGGTATACATAATTTAAAATACTGAATCATTTATATTACTTTCAGTTTCTCCGCGAAAACATAACCTCCTTTCGCCGCACCATCATTCTCTCTGTATGACCCAAAGGTTGACTGGTAGAGAATGCCTCTTGGCATTAAGTTCGCCTATTGTATTAATCTTTTAGTGCAATAAAGTTTAAAATAAATAAAATAAGTACAAATGGTCTAGAACCTAAGAAAGAACATAGGCTACTGTAGTGGTTACTCACACACACAAAATGGCTATCTCTGCAGGCTACTGTTATTAAAAGGGATTAAAAGAGGAGGTAAATACCCATACTACTTATACTCTGGTTATAATCATGTGGAGTAAACTGACAGATTCGAATGTCAAGTTTCTATACATTTTGACAATGATAATGTATGGGGACGACACATGGATATGTGTCAGTTTACACACCACATGATTATGAACCAGAGTATAGGTAACTAGCGGCCGCCTGCGACTCCGTCCGCGTGGAAAAGTAACTTTTTACTCCCCTGTCAACCCCTTACAACCCCCTTTTCGCAATAAAAAGTAGCCTTTGTCCTTTCTCAGGGTCTAGATTATCTGTATACCAAATTTCATTTAAATCCGTTGAGTAGTTTTGGCGTGAAAGAGTAGCAGACAGACAGACAGAGTTACTTTCGCATTTATAATATTAGTATGGAATAGTATGGAAGTATGGATGTTATGTTATAAATTGCAAAGTGTGTCTGTCGGTCGGTCTATCTGTATGTTTGTATTTCTTTCACGGCAAAACGGAGTGACGAATTAACGTGATTTTTAAAATAGAGATAGTTGAAGGGATAGAGAGTAACATAGGCTACTTTTTCCCCTTTCTAACCCCCCATTTTAGGGAAGTGGGGGGCGCGAGCGAACGAGCAGACTGACGAGTTACTTTCGCATTTATAATACCCAGTTAGAATCAACCAGCTATAAGAAGAAAGAAAGAAAGAAAGAAAATACATTTATTAATTTGGACGCCACAACACATATTACATGCTACAGACAATTAACACAACACAAGAAAATAAAAAACACTAGTAAAAGTAAATTAAAACCAAAAAAAAAAAAAAACACATAACAACAAAGAATAAACTGTCCCTCCCAATTGTCCAGCAGTGCCGTGTATTTATATATATGCTGTGTTGTGTTGAGGCATCCAGCATAAATGGCCCTCACTCAGCTTATGTCACGACCATAGGCCGTAACGCTGGTTTTCAGTGGGACCAGCTGAGTGAGAACCACGGACGACTGCAAATGTGTAGTGTACCTATTAGCTATGTGAAATGTGTGTGTAATGTTGTGTAGATAAACAAATACATTTACTTATACTATACATGTGAGGAGTAACAGTAGTAGGCCATCTATAGCGCTTATGCAACTACCTATTTATAATTATGCATCGTGTTTTCGCACAGATGCGAGTGTCGGCTCAAGGGCAACCGGATCTATAAATAGATGCATTCTGATCGCTCAGTCGCGCCTACGGGCGCATGGCGAATACTCCCCGTGCTCGAACGGAAACACTTAATATACGAAACTGCCATCGACAATAAAATTACAGCATAAATAAATTCAATAATAACAATACTTAAATGTCAATTGTGGTGGAAACAGTGAGGACTGCATGTCAAAATTTGAATAGTGATAACGTTATTGTGAAACTGGATTTCTTAAGGTAAGTTCCTACCCCCACTCATTCGCGCAACATTTCAGCAATAAATGAGTAAACCTATTTATAAATTAGAACAATTAAATTTACATACATTGCCCTAACAGTGTTAAATGGTTTACAGGTTTTATCCCGAATAATAAAGGCAAAGATCCCGTCCCCAACCAGTATTATGTATACGCAATACCATACAGGCCGCGTCTAGATACCGCTCCGTGAGCCCTCCGCAACACCCATCGTCTACAACAGAGAGGTGAGTTCCGCATCCTACCTTCATTCACCTTCATGTATACCTTTATATTTATTCCATCCTATGTAATTGTAATACGCAATAAACAAATTGAAATTGAAATCGAACTTGAAATAGGAAATTGAAATTGAAATAGAAATTGAAATAGAAATTGAAATTGAAATTCGCAAATTACCCACAGGTTAACTAGTAGATAATATTCCTAATTTAAATAAATAATAAATAATAATAAAATATAAATACTTGTGTGTTAATAATACCTGTTACCAATACTTTTTTGCATTTGTAACAAGTACTTTTTAAAATGTGTTCTAAACGAGCCTACTGTTTTTAGATGTCTCATTGGCGGAAGCAAATCGTTCCAGCACTTGGATGCGCAGAACCTGAAGCTCCCTCGAAAGGCCACGGTGCGGTGCGGCGGCAGGATGAGCGCGTAGCCGGACCTGCGAGTTCTACACTGCACATCACTTGACCACTTCAGTTTCCGTACCAGATAAGATGGCATATCATTTAATAACGTACCGAACAAAAATGTATCTAGCTTCCCCAGTCTTTCGTCTATGGTCAACACCATCTGCCTCAGATCGACCATCTCCTGCCTCCATGCGCGACACTCCTCCCTTGCTAACCGCATTTCCTCGCGAAAAGCCCGCGTCTCTAGGAAGAAGTCAGACTCCCTCATGTCCATCGTAGTGTCAGTGGCGGTGGTGTCCTCCATGGAGTGATCCAAGATGTGCCCAGCGCCAGCGCGTCTTATTGGGGTGCTGTCATTGTTGGCCCGTGGTTTCTTCGCTGTGCACTCCGGACAAAGCCACGACCGGTGCACTTGTACATCCGGGGGAAGATTTACGCATGCCCTATGGCAGACGACTTGACATTTGGGGCAAGCAACCCCTTCAGCTGCCGCCAAGAACCTACCACACGCGTTACACTTTGGTGCCATTTTATTTTAAAAGTGTAAATATATTGTGCGTTTTCCTGTAAATAGTGCGTATCTTCAATGTATTTAGTCAGTAAGTATTCACTTTTGTATTTTTATGTAGGTATGTAGATATTTTGACACTTAGTACACTGTGGACTGCAAACTTTTGTTGTTTTATTTAATTAATCTAGCGATTTATAGGATATATTTTCCACACTCCCGACTTTTAGTCTATACTATCGATTTTTAAATAGATTTGTAGCTTTTGAAGATTATTTGTATTTTTAAATCGCGAAAGATATAAGAGCTGTGTGCGTATTTGACAGCGTCCGTGACGTCACTCTAATACATAACACTGCACTTAAGTGCTAAATCAATTTGTTTCAAAGGTAAAATCTATTTGATACGCACAAAATTTTTTAAAAAATATTACACGCCTTACGACCATGGCACTAAAGATTATAATCGCATAGCATGTCTGATTATGTCAATGGCAGGTCATCCGAGCTCGTCAACCATGAATATCAACCTAGCAACGAATTAGTCATAGTATCACTAGTATAAGGTAAAAGGTACATTAATTTAAGAGAGGTAAGGTTGATTTTAGATCAAATTATTTGTCCTCATGTTTTGATATGAAAGGAAAAATTAAAAAAGAATTGTGAAGTGTTCTAAGAGTAAATATCAGCCTATATACTGTCCAACTGCAGGGCAAAGGCCTCCATCATAGAAATCAAGTCATCGCTACTATGATGGGATTAGGCTTAATCACCACGCTTGCCTAATGCGGATAGGTGTTCGAAAAATTCGAAACTTACTTTTTGGTCGACCCGGGAATCGAACCCAGGAGGCCAATTCTCGGTTTTCGCTTAGGCGAGTCGACTTCATGGAACGCATAGACCAATGGGAGAACAAGATAAGGAATGTCGACTGTAATTTGTGTTCTATTGGTTGTGCGTTCCATGAAGTCGACTCGACATAGAAGGCGAAAATCGAGAATTGGCCTCCTGGACTCCGATATCACGGCACACGAGAATTGGAGCCCTGTTGTGATTGAGGCCAATTGTCTGTCTTAAGGGGGTATACGAATGAAACTAGCGCCGCCATCCTATTTACACTGATTATGGCGAAAATACGATATTTTTTAAGAAAGCAAAACATTACAGACTTAGATAAAAGTAAATTGATTTTTTCAAGATGCAATACAATATATAAAACACGCGACAAGTATCAATAATGTCAATTATTGCTAAAATTGGCCGTTTTTAGCAATAATTAACATTATTGTTACGTGTCGCGTGTTAGAAATATTGTATTGTATCTTGAAAAATCCAATTTACTTGGATCTAAGTCTGTAATGTTTTATATTCTTCAAAAATATAATATTTTCGCCACATTCAGTGTAAATAGGTTGGCAGCGCTAGTTTCATTCGTATAGCCCCTTTAACATTTGCAAAGTATGTTATTATTGCACAACCAAATGACATTTTCAGTTTTCAGTAGTCAGACAATAGCAAATATAGTATCTGTTTATCTTAATCACATATCAAATAAACAGTTCTTTGTACTGAAAATCATTGAGAATATTTGTTTAACACTTACAGCGGGTATGAACACTGAGTAAATAATTAAGGACAACGACAAATACCCATTTAACTGTATTTTACTTCGATCATATAATTTCTAGACACTCTTTAAATTTTAATCATTAGGTACTCTTATACCTACTACATTGTACGTTCGTTGGTTTAGTGGTTTAAGTACCGGGTCTATTTAAAAGTACTTATGTTTCGAATTTTTCGAACATAGCTCGGGTTTGTGATCACCGCACCGCATTAGGCAAGCGTGGTGATTAAGGCTAATCCCATCATAGTAGCGATGACTTGACTTCTATGATGGAGGCCTTTGCCCTGCAGTGGGAGAGTATAGATAGATACTCTTTATTGCACAACACATTACAGAACTTAATGCTAATAGTAATTTCCAAATACAATATTGGCGGCCTTATCGCTAATAGCGATCTCTTCCAGATAACCTTTGGGTAGAGGAATAATGCAGCGAAGAATATAAGCTGATACTTTACTTTATTTCTATTAAAACCAAATCTGACCATTTAATAATAACGAACTGATTGGCTATCTATTAACTACTTATTGATTTTTAGATAACTAAGTTTTATCCATCCAAGTACGATGTTTACTCTAAGAGATTTCGATTGCCGCCGCCCATAGACACCTGCAACATCAGTAGAGTCACAAGTGCGCTTCCAGCTTTAACCCTCTTTCCTCCAATTGGGCCTCCGGTACCCACACTCGACGAAACACAGTGAAGGAGCTGGCTTACGCCTGTGAAAGTGCAGATTTGCCTTCAATAAAATTCATAAAAAAATATGAAATCCCCTGTTCTTTGCCTTCAAATGTTGTTCAAAATTATTGGTTGATATCCATACTATTATAATCCATACTTAATATTATAAATGCGAAAGTAACTCTGTCTGTCTGTCTGCTACTCTTTCACGCCAAAACTACTCAACGGATTTAAATGAAATTTGGTATACAGATAATCTAGACCCTGAGAAAGGACATAGGCTACTATTTATTGCGAAAAGGGGGTTGTAAGGGGTTGAAAGGAGGGTAAAAAGTTACTTTTCCACGCGGACGGAGTCGCGGGCGGCCGCTAGTGTTATATAAATGGGAACGTGTGCCTGCCTGTCTATATGTTTGTCTTTCTTTCACGGCAAAACGGAGCGACGAATTGACGTGATTTTTTAAGTGGAGATAGTTGAAGGGATGGAGAGTTACATAGGCTACTTTTTGCCGATTCCTAACCCCCCATTTTAGGGAAGTGGGGGGCGCAAGCGAAGCCACGGGCAAAAGCTAGTGGTATAAAAATGTACGGTGGCCTGCACATCAAGTTACTACAATCTGTCAAATTTCTTTAACCGAACCTCACTTTTATGTCAAACGTGTTTGGTTCAATATCAACTGAGGAAATTTGACAGATTGTAGTAACTTGATGTGCTGGCCACTGTACACAGATACAGCCTGTATCAGCTGTTGAGTAGAATTTCACGATCACGATTATTCGCCAGGTCAGACGAACTGACCTACTTCGGATTTGGGTCTATCTATACTTAATGGCAATTTTTATGGGAACGTTGACTGATCAAAGTAGGAAATAGTCTATATTTTTATTAGCAGTTTTATGTAATAAGTGGTAGCTTTTGACTGAAGGTATAATGCGTCAACAAAGTATTAAAAACGCATTTTTGGGGAAATCCTAACTAATGGTGAAATCCATACTTAATATTATAAATGCGAAAGTAACTCTGTCTGTCTGTCTGCTACTCTTTCACGCCAAAACTACTCAACGGATTTAAATGAAATTTGGTATACAGATGGTCTAGACCCTGAGAAAGAACATAGGCTACTTTTTATTGCGAAAAGGGGGTTGTAAGGGGTTGAAAGGGGGGTAAAAAGTTACTTTTCCACACGGACGAAGTCGCGGGCGGCCGCTAGTGTTTTATAAAGCTGTTACACGCGACTTTTTAGGGTTGCATTTTTAATTATTTAAAAAATAGTGTAAATTTTCACCCCTTATAACCCTTAACAACCCCCTTTTCGCAATAAAAAGTAGCATATGTCCTTTCTCAGGGTCTAGACCATCTTTACATCGAATTTATTCAAATCTGTTCAGTAGTTTTGGCGTGAAAGAGTAACAAACAGTCAGACATGGGAACTTCGTTAGTTCCCCAAAAATCCATTTCAAGACTTTACCCGGTTGCCTGGCAACCCTGAATGGCGCCAATTCCACAACACACCAGCGGATCAAAACAGACGATCGTTGGAAACTTCAGCTGTTCTCACAACACGCGTTACTGCGGGGAAGTCACAACACGCCTCTTGTTACACGGTATAGAGATTGTTTATTATTCTGACTGGGTTACCATTGAAAAATTAATTTATTTATTTATTTATTTATTGGATTACCAACGTAAGTTACAGCGTTGAGTACAATAAACTACATGAATATAAATTAAATAACTAACTGTTCTTACACTTATAGGTAAACACATCTTGCTTAAGTAGGTACCTACATTAAAAATAATATAAACATTAAATACAAAAAGCTCACCCACTTTTTTATGTCTCGCTTTATATCTCCCACTAATCGCAAGCGACCAGACGCAAGCGACCAGACGCAAGCGTCTCTAGCGACTAGACGCAAGCGACATGTCGCACGCAAGCGTCCCTAGCGAGCGACTTACCGCAAGCGACCATAGCGACTAATCGCAAGCGTCTCTAGCGACTAGTCGCAAGCGACCCTAGCGACTAGTCGCAAGCGTCCCTAGCTACTAATCGCAAAGTGTCATTAACGACTAATCGCAATCCTTAGCGACTAATCGCTTGCGACTGGTCGCTTGCGATTAGTCCCACGCTTCAACTTAAATGGGCCGGCTCGATCAAAGTAATAATATACAACAACAAAATAATTACACACAGAAAGTAGACTGCCCACTAAGAGCTAAAAACGTGTCACATACTCACGCATGCGCACTAACGGGGAAATACGCCTTTTCGACCACATTAATCCTAGCCTATGACATAAGATTGTCAAACTGTCGAGGTCTGTGGTAGAGCCTGCGCGGTTATGTACTCATGCCGGGCAACAACCCTAGCATATGTCAACGAACTCTTCTAAATTCAAAATCAGGTCAAAGTCTAACTTCTGTGTGTAATTATTTTGTGGTATAGGTAGGTATGAGATCTACAAAACCAGCCAATCGGCGACTAATTTTAATAGCCCGTAGAGATTGTTGAACCCAAGTGAGCGGCGTGATCTTGAGTGACCGGTAATTCCATGCAATTACATACAAACATTCAATGACGTGGTTTAATGCATTCATGGGTACTGCCTCATACGCCAAAGGTCGTGGGTTCGATCCCCACCCTGGATAAACATTCGTGTGGTGAACACTTGTGTTTGTTCAGTGTCTGGATGTTATATATGTTTGCCGGTGCCACTCATTCAACGAAACAGCGCAGGCTCTGCTTCACGCCGGTCTTCTGTGGAGCCGTGGTATCACTTCGGTCGAGCCGGCCCATACAGTAAAAAGTCATGATGATGATGATGATGACAATGATGATATCGCTATCATACTGAGCGCGTGCGCAGCGAGGCCAACCGTGCAACTTGCCTTATCATCACGCTGAATAAAATCCATAAGTTATCTTCATTTATCTAACAATCGATACAGTGTTAATATAGCCAGTACCTCAAAAATATTCGTTAACAAAACTCTTAGCCTAGGAAAAGTCAATGCTTGTTTTGTACACAGCGTATTTTTTTTTTCAGAGATTCTCAGTGTCAGCCCGGAATCTGAAAGTTGGCGGTGTTCTACCCCCGTGCCTCGGAAAACACGTTAAGGGGCTATACGAATGAAACTAGCGCCGCCAACCTATTTACACTGATTGTGGCGAAAATATGATATTTTTCAAGAAAATTAAACATTACAGACTTAATAAAAGTTAATTGAATTTTTCACATGCAATACAATATATAAAACACGCGACAAATAACAATAATGTCAATTATTGCTAAAAGTCGCCGTTTTTAGCAATAATTAACATTATTGTTACTTGTCGCGTGTTAGAAATAGTGTATTGCATCTTGAAAAATCCAATTTACTTGGATCTAAGTCTGTAATGTTTTATTTTCTTCAAAAATATCATATTTTCGCCACAATCAGTGTAAATAGGTTGGCGGCGCTAGTTTCATTCGTATAGCCCCTTAAGCCGTTGGTCCTGCGCCCAATCTCTCTTAGGTCGTGTCACACAATAAGAGCGGTTTGTAATATCCAGAAATCTATCAAAATCAACCTTACATATAAGTAGATCATAAATATTTAATGTAACATGCTTTTTTCTATAAATTTATTAATATTATGTAATGTTATTCCTTCCAGAATCACGGGCAATTATCCATAGGACTAATATTATAAATGCGAAAGTAACTCTGTCTGTATGTTACTCTTTCACGCCAAAACTACTGAACGGATTTAAATGAAATTTGGTATACAGATGACCTAGACCCTGAGAAAGGACATAGGCTACTTTTTATTGCGAAAAGGGGGTTGTAAGGGGTTAAAAGGGGGGTAAAAAGTTACTTTTCCACGCGGACGAAGTCGCGGGCGGCCGCTAGTGTAAATATATGTATGACTTTTTGTAATTCTTATCCACGTGCCACTGAGCTACAACCGCTCTATAAAGCTACTGTACGCTGCAGCTAAACAAGTCGAGCCTACGTCTGGTGACGTGTGCTCTGACGGGTCATGGCAACTTTAACAAACATCTATTCAATCTAGGTGTTACAGACAGCCCTCTATGCAGAGCATGCATGGAGAAGGACGAGACAGCCGCCCACATCCTGCTGGAGTGCAGAGGGGTGGCCAGCTGCCGGGCGCATTACCTGGGAAACCCAGATAGTCTCCGAGAAATCTTCAGCAGCGCGAAGGCGCTGGCAGGTTTCCTAGAGGAACTTGGCTGGTTGGAGTGAAGACCGGTCAACGTCACCCTCCGCACGCGAAATGGGCACATTTGCAGCCTAATTGCGGAAAAGCCCGCACGAAAGAAGAGAAGAGAAGCTACTGTATTAGTTTTATACTGTGTCCTCAGATACTAGATATTGCAAAGATACAAGACTTGTACGACCTCGACCTCGCCATATACTTTTGCTTTTTACTTCCTCTCATAGATACGGTTTATTAATAGTGATAGGTAGCAAACGAGCAGGCGGATCACCTTATGGTAAGCAATTGCCGCCGCCCATGGACACTTGCAACACCAGCGGAGTTACAAGTGCGCTGCCAACCAACAAAGTTGTGTTAAAGGCCCAATTGGGGGGAAGGGGGTAAAAGGCTGGCAGCGCACTGACTCTGCGAGTGTTGCAGGTGACTATTTTTAATTTTATTTTAGGTAACAGGTGGCTGACAATTAGACGGATCACCTGATGTTAAGCGATTGCCGCCGCCCATCGTCACCTGCAACGCTAGTAGAGTCACAAGTGCGGTGCCAAACTTTAACCCCCTTTCCCTCCAATTGGGCCTCCGGTACCCTAACTCACTCAGCGAAACACCGCGCAGCGCTGCTTCACGCCGGTCTTGGTATCACTCCGGTCGAGCCGGCCCATTCATTCCGAAGCGTGGCTCTCCCACGGTCTATGGGCGGCGGCAACCGCTTACATTCTGGTCATCCGTCTGCTCGTCTGCTACCTCTATCACTATCACTATCACAATTTTTTTTATGAGATAGGGGGCAGACGAACAGACGGATCACCTGATGGTAAGTGATTACCGCCGCCCATGGACACCCGCAACACCAGAGGAGTCGCAAATGCGCTGCCGACCTTTTAAGAAGGAATACGCTCGCTTTTAAATACTGTTATAATCAAAATATTGGATCCGTTGTAAGCCATTCTACCAAATATGAGGGACTATTCTTAGTATTTAAATCAGTTTGAGTCATCAGTCTGATAATAAAATTTTGATTTACACCAGACCAAATACTGATATGAATTTCTGCGAATGGAGATAATAAGTATCTTAAAAAATCTCTTTCTCCTTCACCAATCTTCAATCTGATTATTTGGAGGTGATCTGCATCCAACGGGCAGTGGCGGGGCAAATTGCCTGTTGCCCCGGGCAAGATCTAATTTTGATGGGCAACCCTGATTTCGCGAGGCCCTTTTCTTTTCTGTCGATTTTACGACGTTGATGACCGATTAAGCCGCTGGGCTCTCGGACGAGGGTTAAATTCAGCCATAATGAGGGTTTTTTGCAATGAAAATCCGCTAGATGGCGTACTTCTTTGCACAGTACTGGTAGAAGACTTATTAAAATTTAAGCTCTAAGTAAAAGTCCTGTCGATGCAGATATTGTTTATACTAATTTAAAAACAAAACAAAATTATAGAAATCAATAACTTTCGTTTGAATTTCAAACTAAAATGATTGCGTTTGTATAATTGAAATAATAAAATCGTTTTCATTTCTGTACTTGCTATAAATTTTGTAATAATGAAACTACCCGTATTTGTCTCTTAATTTGTATCTTCCTCGAAGTGTTTTTACTTATAAAAAACCGAAAATAGCTTTTTAAAATGCATTTTCTATAAGTTAACTAGGCTGTTACACCATAGCATAGAGCAGAATAGCCTTTTTTTCAAGTCGTAAACGCCATTATACCATAACTTATTGCAGAACAGCCTTTTTTTTAGGTCGTAAATGCCAAGTTGTCAATATTTTTTTGGCGTAATCACAAATCAGTTTGGCAAACATTGGTTGTATTTTGAATACCATATAACTGTGTTATAAAGCTCTCGATACTCGATAATTACATCCAAATTTCATTTATATGGCATTATTAGTTTAAAAGTTATGAATTTAATTCTTAGATTTTTTTTTTGTTTCGGCTCTCCTGAAAAATGATGATTTGGTGATTACGCCCTTTGAGATTTAAGGTATCGATATGTCGCAGCCCGATCGTATAATCCGCCGTATTACATAACGCCTAGCTGTTTTCCAACACTGGGCCGTTTTGGAATGCGGCGGTTCAACCATTAGCCGGATTGAATGCGGCTGAATGAAAAACGGCCGGAATATATTTGGCGCCATACGTCATTCAATACGGCTAGTCATTATGTAATTAGGCGGGAGACTAGCCGCCTCTTTGGCAGTTTTAGTTCCAATTCTTAATACTCTTGGCGCTGCCAGACTATGTATTGTTTAAAAAAAACAGTCTTGTAATAGGTAAGGGTATTTTTTTATGTTCATCCTTTGTATACAACTTCATACTGATTAAGAAGCCGACCAAACTATCAGCCGATTAAAAGTTTGTAGTCTGCAGTACAACACTTTTTCATTTTAAATGTTTTTTAGAACTTTTAATGGCTATTTCTAGGGCGAATCACACAGTTTATCGTTGGGCACAAACACTAAGGGTCCAGGGAGATCCGCGCGGCGAACACTTGTGCACACCTGCTGGAAGGTAAAATAAACTAATTACAACAATGATAAGCACTGAGGAGATAGGTGTATTGGGTCAAGAGGTGACAAGGAATGTTAGTAAATAAATAAATTGAGACAACATCACATACATTGCCCTGAGGGGCAATTCTCGTTGCCCCATTGAAGTCTAATGTAGAGATTTCATACATTCATCCATACAAATCTCTTATTCGACTTCTTTGTCGAGTGACGAGAAATGACCCCCAGGAAGCCAATTCTCGGTCTTCGCCTTCTATGTCGAGTCGACTTTATGGAAGGCAATGTCGACTATAATCTGTGTTCTCCTATTGGTTGTGCGTTCCATGAAGTTGTGACTCGACATAGTAGGCGAAAACTGAGAATTGACCTCCATCAAACTAAGGTTTCGTATATAAAAAAATTGAAATTAACAATATTTAGTTAGGAAATTTGTATTTCAAAGGGGGGTATGGGGTCATAGGTTAGCTGCGAATTTATGACTACTGATGTTGCAGGTGGGCGGCGGCAATCGCTTACCATAAGGTGATCCGTCTGCTCGTCTGCCACCTATCACAGGTTCCTGGTACGTACCTGTAGCGGCGTGCGCTTGGCGCTCCAGTGGCAGCTGAGGCGTCCGCTGCGGCGGACCGGAGTCACGGTGTACTTTGGCTGCTCGCTAGAGTTGCGGCTGGAAACAATCATTATAATTTTTAACATTATTGCACTTAGCACCAGTGTTTGTCACTTTTACCGCGAACAGTAAAATTGTGGAGCAGTCAGCGGCATACAGGATGTATCTGTGAATTTACATGCCCTTAACAACGTGTTCTACCAACCATTTTTAAAAAAAAATTGTTCTATGATTTTTGGAAATTGAAATTTTCAAATACAACCTTTCATACAAGGCTGATCAAGACGTGACTGATCACGTCTTGATCATTTTGTATCGAAGAGATTCGAAATTTCCGACAAGTTTATTTATTTATTTCCAGTCGTAGATCTAATGTTGGTCACAACGGTTAGTAGAAGACGTGGTTAAAGGGATGTAAATGTTCACAGATACACCCTGTATAGGCTGATACTTTATAAATAAAATAGTGGCCCGCCCTCACTTCGCTTCGGGACCGTAATTCAGAAATGAGCCAATAGATGGCGCTGTGTCCAATTACATCGCGCAAGCGTTTCGTGTTTTCGGTTTACCTATAAGCCTTGTCGTTGTCTATAGAAGTTATCTCTTTATAAATAGTATAGATATAGAAGATATAATATATTTACTTTGACTACCATCTGCCTATGATACATTTTTTGTAACTATATGACTTTGTATGAAATTGAAATAAATGAATTTCTATACTATTTATAACGAGGTAAATGATATATATGATATGATTTAGTGTGTATTTGTTAATAGTCATCACCAAATATTATGTACTAATCGAAAAAGCGAAACACTAGCGCAATGCATTCGACGCCTAGCGCCATCCATTGGTCCGGGGTGGGACTAATTGTTTCGAAACGAAGTTTGGGCGGGTCATTATTTTGTAATATGATAGCACTTACAGTTTAGCCTGCTGTACAGCGAATCTGATGATGGTACTCTTGAACACATTCTTCACATCCACCATCTTGGGATCCGCCCGCTTCTGCTTCCCGCTGTTGGGGCTGATCTTGAGCTGCATGAACTTGTCTAGGAGCTGGTCCAAGTTCGCTTTCTACCACTGATCTCTGGAACAGAATGTTGATGGTTAATAAATAAATAAATTGAGACAACATCACATACATTGTCCTGGTCCCAAACTAAGTTTTCCCTTGTACTATGGAAACCAGAACAACGAAGGAACCACATACACCCAGATCCAAACATAAATATCTGTTTCATCAACAACATTTGTGTTGGTGCGGGAATCGAACGCGCGACCGTTGCGTCTCAACCGGCGCTCAAACCATTGCGCTAGCGGTCGTTGGGCGGGGTTAAATGCCGTATTCAGTATAAGTATTGTATTACATCTTGCACTGCCTTGCACCTTGATCAAGTCCTTTACTCAAGGTTGCCCTGGTTAACACATTTGTACTTAATCCGAGGGAGGAGAGGAGGGGGGGGGGGGGAGCTCAGAAACACTGACCATGGGCTCCAGGGCTAGATACGCCACTGCACTCGGGATGGGACCAAGTGGCACTAGGGAAAGTTAGATTAGAGTTAGATAGATCTTCATGTTACCCGCTGGCGACACGGTCTAGGGGGTTAACCAAACGACTCTGGGCGTCGACATCCTCTTCGGACGCAACTGGAACCACACAAAGTGCCACCCACCTCCGTCGCAATGGCCTCCTCCCAGCACTACGCGGAGGGGGGAGATCCCCGCGGCGCTCCTATCACTAGAATTGGCACTAGAGAAGGCATATACATCACTGGGAATGGGACTAAGTGGCACTAAGAATGGGATCAAATGACACTAGGGGTGGCATAGACACTAGGGGTGCCACCAAATGACACTAGGGATGGGACCAAATGACACTAGGGATGGGACCAAATGACACTATAGATGGGACCAAGTGACACTATGGATGGGACCAAAAGACACTAGGGGTGCCACCAAATGACACTAGGGGTGCCGTGGACACTAGGGGTGCCACCAAATGACACTAGGGGTGCCGTAGACACTAGGGGTGCCGTGGACACTAGGGGTGCCGTAGACACTAGGGGTGCCGTAGACACTAGGGGTGCCGTAGACACTAGGGGTGCCGTGGACACTAGGGGTGCCGTAGACACTAGGGGTGCCACCAAATGACACTATAGATGGGACCAAGTGACACTATGGATGGGACCAAGTGACACTAGGGGTGCCATAGACACTGGGGGTGCCGTAGACACTGGGGGTGCCGTAGACACTAGGGGTGCCATAGACACACTAGGGGTGCCATAGACACTAGGGGTGCCGTAGACACTAGGGGTGCCATAGACAGACACTAGGGGTGCCGTAGACACTAGGGTGCCATAGACACTAGGGGTGCCGTAGACACTAGGGGTGCCATAGACACTAGGGGTGCCATAGACACAAGGGGTGCCACCAAATGACACTAGGGGTGCCACCAAATGACACTAGGGGTGCCACCAAATGACACTAGGGGTGCCACCAAATGACACTAGGGGTGCCACCAAATGACACTATGGATGAGACCAAGTGACACTCTAGGGATGGGACCAAGTGACACTAGGGGCGCTACCAAATGACACTCTAGGGATGGGACCAAGTGACACTAGGGGCGCTACCAAATGACACTAGGGGTGCCACCAAATGACACTAGGGGTGCCACTAAATGACACTAGGGATGGGACCAAAAGACACTGGATGGGACCAAGTGACACTAGGGATGGAACCAAATGACACTAGGGCTGCCATAAACAGTCACTAGGGATGGGACCAAATGACACTAGGGCTGCCATAAACAGTCACTAGGGATGGGACCAAATGACAGTAGGTTGGAATAAACTCTCTGTCCTGGGGAGCTACTAGGGTTGGTACCTCCACCCACCTCGTCCCCTTGGCTCGGGCCTCCTCCCAGCACTGCACGGAGGCCGGCAGGTCCCCGCGGCGCTCCTCGAGCGCGGCGCGGCACTCCCAGTACGCGGCGGTGTCGGACGCGGCCGGGAAACGCTCCCGGATCGCGCGGAGCCATCTGCGCATTGCTCCCATTCGGACCCCACACTCACTAGCGATGGTATCAGACAACGGAGGGATACATACACGCGAGGGCTACTACTCACCTCCGTCGCCTTGGCGATGGCCTCTCCTGGTCACTAGCAATGGGACCAAATGACACTAGGGGTGCCATAGACACTAGGGGTGCCATAGACACTAGGGGTGCCGTAGACACTAGGGGTGCCATAGACACTAGGGGTGCCGTAGACACTAGGGGTGCCGTAGACACTAGGGGTGCCGTAGACACTAGGGGTGCCGTAGACACTAGGGGTGCCGTAGACACTAGGGGTGCCGTAGACACTAGGGGTGCCATAGATAGACACTAGGGGTGCCATAGATAGACACTAGGAATGGGACCAAATGACACTAGGGGTGCCATAGATAGACACTAGGGGTGCCATAGATAGACACTAGGGGTGCCATAGATAGACACTAGGGGTGCCATAGATAGACACTAGGGGTGCCATAAACAGACACTAGGAATGGGACCAAATGACACTTGGGATGGGACCAAGTGACACTAGGGGTGCCATAGACACTAGGGGTGCCATAGACACTAGGGGTGCCACCAATGACACTAGGGGTGCCGTAGACACTAGGGGTGCCACCAATGACACTAGGGAAGGGACCAAAAGACACTAGGGGTGCCATAGACACTAGGGGTGCCATAGATAGACACTAGGGTTGCCATAAACAGACACTAGGAATGTGACCAAATGACACTAGGGGTGCCATAGATAGACACTAGGAATGGGACCAAATGACACTAGGGCTGCCATAAACAGACACTAGGAATGGGACCAAATGACACTAGGGATGGGACCAAATGACACTAGGAATGTGACCAAATGACACTAGGTTGGAATAAACTCTGTCCTGGGGAGCCACTAGGCTTGGTGTCTCCATGTCGTCGACTTGGCAACAACCCACCTCGGTCCCTTTGGCGATGGCCTCCTCCCAGCACTGCACGGAGGCCGGCAGGTCCCCGCGGCGCTCCTCGAGCGCGGCGCGGCACTCCCAGTACGCGGCGGTGTCGGACGCGGCCGGGAAACGCTCTCGGATCGCGCGGAGCCATCTGGCGCATTGTTCCCAGTCGAATATAGCCGTGGACACTAGGGGTGCCGTAGACACTAGGGGTGCCGTAGATAGACACTAGGGGTGCCACCAAATGACACTAGGGATGGGACCAAAAGACACTATGGATGGGACCAAGTGACACTAGGGATGGAACCAAATGACACTAGGGATGGGACCAAATGACACTAGGGGTGCCACTAAATGACACTAGGGGTGCCACCAAATGACACTAGGGGTGCCACCAAATGACACTAGGGATGGGACCAAATGACACTAGGGGTGCCACCAAATGACACTAGGGGTGCCACCAAATGACACTAGGGATGGGACCAAAAGACACTAGGGATGGAACCAAATGACACTATAGATGGGACCAAGTGACACTAGGGATGGGACCTAAATGGACAACTAGGGGTGCCACCAAATGACACTAGGGGTGCCACCAAATGACACTAGGGATGGGACCAAAAGACACTAGGGATGGAACCAATGACACTGGATATGGGACCAAATGACACTAGAGCCGGTATCTTCACGTTACCGCTGGCGAAACGACTCTGGGGGTCGACAGATGTCGACGGTAGCTTGTTCCCAGTTGCAACTGGGAACAAGCTAAACGCTTACCTCGGTCCCTTTGGCGATGGCCTCCTCCCAGCACTGCACGGAGGCCGGCAGGTCCCCGCGGCGCTCCTCGAGCGCGGCGCGACACTCCCAGTACGCGGCGGTGTCGGACGCGGCCGGGAAACGCTCCCGGATCGCGCGGAGCCATCTGGCGCATTGTTCCCAGTCGAAGCCCTGGAACAAACGCATACATTAGATCAGCGATCGTCACACTGCTCAAGAGCCACACATAACAATGTGAGCACTAAGGTCCGGGCCGCATTATATGTGAAGTACGGATGTGTAGTTACTATTAATTAAAGGAATCTACTTTACCGCGGGCCGCACGACTAACGTCCGCGGGCCGCAGTTTGACGACCACGGCATTAGATCATATCAGGAACTAGTAGACAAAAAAACTAACACAGTCATGTTAAGAAACCTGTACTCGCCTGTAAGTGATACATGTATCCATACTAATCCATACTAATATTATAAATACGAAAGTAACTCTGTCTGTCTGTTACTCTTTCACGCCAAAACTTCTCAACGGATTTAAATGAAATTTGGTATACAGATAATCTAGACCCTGAGAAAGAACATAGGCTACTTTTATTGCGAAAAGGGGGTTGTAAGGGGTTGAAAGGGGGGTAAAAAGTTACTTTTCCACGCGGACGAAGTCGCGGGCGGCCGCTAGTTTAATATATATAATTTTATCGACAGTTTAGTATGGGAAGCGCTCTGTATCGCGAATTTTGACGATTTCTTGGTACAAGTAGGGTGAATGACTCTGCAAGTTTATCTGGCACGAACTATACACTATTTATAAAGAGATGAGCTCCATAGACATCGACAAACCGCATATAATTATGTACAAACCGAAAAGCCGAAGCGCTAGCGGGTTGTAATTGACAGCAAGCGCCATCTATCAGTAGACAGTGGAACGGTCCCGAAACGAAGTGAGGGCGGGCCACTATTCTTTAATGTTTTAATTGACGACCCAGTTGGTTCAGTGGTAGTGGAATGCTGCGTCCTGGGCCAAGGGTTGTGGGTTCGATCCCCCGCACAGTACAAAACATTTGTGTGCATGAAATGTCTGTTTGGTATTGGTCTGGGTGTTTTCTATGTATTTTATGTATGTATTTACAAAAAGAAAAAGTATTATATGTATATATTTGTAATTCCACTGTTGGTTCTGATATCTGTAACACAGGTGCTTGAGCTACCTATCTCAGAGTCAAATCAATGTGATGTAGTGAAATATTATGAAATATTATTATCATTATTAATTCCTGCTTCACCTAAAATAGAAAAATGTATATTTACCTCTCGCAGCAGATCAGTCAAGTCATCCAGAGCCCCGATCAACACGTCACCCCCCCCAACCGCGCGGTTGGGGGTATCGCTGCAGGCCGCACTCCACAACGTATCTCTCGTCTCGTTTAGGTCTCCGCTGTCGCTGACGAAGCTGGCTCGGCGCCATTTGTCTCTGTGGTACAAATTTAATAATAATAATCCTTACCAAGGACCAGAAAACCCCTTTAAGAATTAAACCTATCGATAGGATAACAATAGTGTTATTATAATAAAATATGTTATAGTCTGCCGTAAGAAAGTGTAGTTATGACCTTGAGAGAAACCAATTTTCACACAAAGTCTTCTTTTTTGCAAGTGCGCAAAATAACGGTCATCGCTATAGTTTCGTGGCTCCAGCTACCACTGCTCTTTAATTGCACCATATGGAAGGCAATAAATTATTGAGTATTGAGTAATATTATAAATGCGAAAGTAACTCTGTCTGTCTGTTAGTCTTTCACGCCAAAACTACTTATATATTTTTTTCTTATTTGGGTATTTTGGCTTGGCCCTTATCATGTATGATTAGTATAGGGTAGTTGTAATATTATGAACTGAAGGTAGTGAGTAAAAATGTGTCATTAAAGACAGTCTAGTTTCTGGGATCCCGGAGCTCCAAAATAATTAAAAATACATTTTGGCGAATAAAAAGAGTAACTGGCGAGTTTCTTGCTGGATCTTCTTGTCAGAATCAACTCTCCGATACCGGTGGTAGAATCGCATTATGTCTATTATTTTATAGTATATCTTATGTATCAGATATATATTTAATTTCATTTAAATATATACATTATTTTTAAATATGTAGTTTGAAATATTTTCTTTATGTATGACGATTTGTAAGTGCTGTGTACAAGCCTATGCAAATAAAGAATATTTTGACTTAGACATTGACTTTGAAAATACGCGTAAGTGAACATAACAGTGGCGGCAAGGACAAATAAAAGTGGAAAAATAAAAAGTGGTATTACAATCAAGTATTCTACATCTATATTTATTCTTACCTTTCCAAACCGCCATTCAAATCTTCTGTCTCATTCATATTCTCCGTAAACGATTCGTTATCACTATCATTCTCCACTGCAATATTCTCCTTGTCCTCATCATCGATAGAGCTCAAACTTGGGTGGCTCTTCTATAGGTTTGATCTTCTGCGATATATGGTGTATACCGAAGCATTGCAAATGGTGGTACGAGTCTAATGATTTTCCTCTCTTTTGCAACCACGACTTCAACCTTGACTGTAGTTCCTCCGGCCGAGGTGTGTTGAAGTTGAAATGTACCGGAGTCTGGAATTTAACTTTCTTACGTTCACTTTTCACCGCAGAAATAACTTTATCAGCTTTGATATTCTTCATCTTCGTTGATTTCCTTCAAATGTAGCTTGTCTAATTTCTCTCCGATAGATGACCATTTGTGTATACAGTTGTTAATCTCATTTCTGCTAATACGTTTAAAATGTACGGCTGATATGGACCTCCTTACCGGAGGATCCACCTTCTGCTTCATGTCAAATACGGTATGTCTTTTGTTTAAGATTAAACCGGAGTCTTTCAAAACCTTTTTTAGGTAGTTAGGATCAGTTTGCAATTTGGTTACATCGTCTGGTTGCTTTTTGGTCACTGTCTTTGGTTTGTAGAGGCGGTCGAAGACAGATTCTTTGTTATCGTTGAGTTTGGGATCTCTCTGTGGAAAGAAATAATGTTTCGTTAATATTGAAATGGAATGGATTCCTAGGTTACATAGTACATAAACTACTTAGTACAGAAACAGGTCAATAACACAACATTATTTATTTTTATTTAGTGTTAAGTGGCAGAGGAGCAGATGGTTCACCTGATGATAAGCGATTGCTGCCGCCTTTTCCCACAATTGGGCCTCCCGTACCCTCACGCACTCGTCGAAACAGGGCAGGCGCTGCTGCACCGTTTTCTATGAGGTCGTGTTGTCACTCTGGTTGAGCCAGCCAATTCATGCCAAAGTGTGGCAAGTTTAAAAAAAATAAATTTGTATTACCTTTACATCTGACTTTGGAGGCTGCAGACTCTTCCGAGACATCGACGTAGGCTTTGGCAGGCCTGTGAAAGACTTCGGTGCTAGACTCTTTCTCGCTAAATTCTTAGTTGGCTCCGTCACTTTGGTTGATGGATTATCCGGTTTTCTGATTGGTTGCGCTTTATTCATTAGAATATCTTTCTTAATATTATTTGCTGGAAGTGTCTTCTTCTCCGTTACTTTAGGAATCATCGTCATTCTTTGATTCACTGTTTTTGTAACGTTATTATATTTTATGTCAGTTTTAACAGCATTAGGCATATTTGCTTTGGATTAGATACTCCGTTGCCTGCAACGTCAGGTTTTCTATTCAAAGTAGCTGAGATAGGTCTCTTCGTATTTCCATTGACGTGGAAATTATTTTTCACAGCGTTGGAGACATTATTCTTTGTAGCGTTGGAGAGATTGGATATGCTGGACTTTGTGTTGGCAACGCTATCTGACCGAGGTCTTGCGATAGATACATTCGAGGTCGAGTGCTTCGGTAAAGGTTCATTCTTGTTGTATTTCTTCAGGTTTAGGTCCCGGAGCTGTAGAAAGTAAATTTAGCATTCATTTTAAACATTATTGCACAAACATTTGTAACAATAGGTGAACTTAATGCCCATTATACGAAGCTTATCTAAATGTTATTGGTGACTAGCGATGACCGTTATTTTGCGCACTTGTAAAAAAAAAGACTTTCTATCAAAATTGGTTTCTGCGCACTCAAGGTCATAACTACACTTTGCTTGCCTCGGACTATACCTACAATGACCAGGTAAAAATACATAATGCACTTATAACCCATTTCACCCAAAAGACATGTAATGTGATATACCAGAAATTATTTTTAAGACCAATTTTACATGGCATTCTACCATTGAAATATAAAACAATTAAACAAATGAAGCAGTATGTTGTTAGGATATTTTAATGATACCTTTTCAATCCTGGCCTTTTCTCTTGCAAGGCGCTCCTCTCTCAGCTTAGACAAGCGATCTTCTACTGACGACATTCTGTAATAAAAAAAATATTAGGACACCACAACAACCCACTAAGGCCTGATTTAGCCAAACTATATTCAGGGATAAATCTATGTTATAACATCTAATTCGTACTGGATGACTTTACATATATTTACTGTTGGATAAAGATTGGTTGAACTGATCATAAGGATGGCCTAATTCCTATACAAGCACAAAATGTTGGTTAATTAAACAGATATTAACTCTTTTCTTCGTTCTTTCTTTTTTAGATATGTGGTTAAATGGATAGATTTATTTTAAGACCAGGAGTATTAATAAGAATGGCGCCAAACTGCACTAAATTGCTATCTACTAAAGATTTGTCAATATCTAATCACTATTCAAAAGAGAATATTATGCTCCTGTGAATAACTAATCAATATTTTTTAAGCATAATGTTGTAAAGAAAGTTAGGTAGGCGTCAAGAGGTGATATTAATCAGTGGCAAATGTAAAAATACTGGGCAGTAGTATTATACTTAGGTGAATCGAACAAGGATATTATACAAATATTGATATCTACGAGGGCTATGAAATAAACTAAATTGAAGAGTAGGTAGTTCTTTAATGGCTTTAATAGCACAAGATTGCAGTAAAATAAATAATAAATTTTGTTTGTCGAGTGCACGAGAAACGACCCCGAGGAGGCCAATTCTCGGGCTTCGCCTTCTATGTCGAGTCGACTTTATGGAAGGCAATGTCGACTATAATCTGTGTTCTCCTATTGGTTGTGCGTTCCATGAAGTTGTGACTCGACATAGAAGGCGAAAACCGAGAATTGACCTCTATCAAACTAAGGTTTCGGATATAAAAAAATTGAAATTAACATTATTTAATTAGGAAATTTGTTGAAATTCAAAGGGGGATATGGGTTATGGTTAGCTGCGAATTTGTGACTACTGATGTTGCAGGTGTCTATGGGCGGCGGCAATCGCTTACCATCAGGTGATCCGTCTGCTCGTCTGCCACCTATCACAAGTTCCTGGTACGTACCTGTAGCGGCGTGCGCTTGGCGCTCCAGTGGCAGCTGAGGCGTCCGCTGCGGCGGACTGGCGTCACGGTGTACTTTGGCTGCTCGCTAGAGTTGCGGCTGGAAACAATCATTATAATTATTAACATTATTGCACTTAGCACCAGTGTTCGTCACTTTTACTGCGAACAGTAAAACTGTGGAGCATTCAGCGTCATACAGGGTGTATCTGTGAATTTACATGCCCTTAACAACGTGTTCTACCAACCATTTTGAGAAAAAAATTGTTCTATGATTTTTGGAAATTGAAATTTTCAAATACAACTTTTCATACAAAGGTCAGTCACGTCTTGATCATTTTGTATTGAAGAGAGTCGAAAAAATTTCCGACGAGTTTATTTATTTATTCATTTCCAGTCGTAGAACAAATGTTGGTCACAACGGGTTGTGGAGTGGTTAAAGGGATGTAAATGTTCACAGATACACCCTGTATAGGCTGATACTTTAAAAATAAAATAGTGGCCCGCCCTCACTTCGCTTCGGGACCGTAATTCCGAAATGAGCCATAGATGGCGCTGTGTCCAATTACATCGCGCAAGCGTTTCGTGTTTTCGGTTTACCTATAAGCCTTGTCGTTGTCTATAGAAGTTATCTCTTTATAAATAGTATAGAAGATAGAATATATTTACTTTGACTACCATCTGTCTATGATAATTTTTTTGTAACTATATGACTTTGTTTAAGTTGAAAAAAAATAATTTCTATACTATTTATAACGAGGTAAATTTAATAGTCATCACCAAATATTATGTACTAATCGAAAAAGCGAAACACTAGCGCAATGCATTCGACGCCTAGCGCCATCCATTGGTGCGGAATGGGACTAAATGTTCCGAAACGAAGTTAGGGCGGGTCATTATTTTGTAATATGATGATAATATGGTGGAGGCCTTTGCCCTGAAGTGGGACAAGTATACAGGCTGATACTTTACTTGTTACTTTTCTACTCACAGTTTAGCCTGTTGCACGGCGAATCTGATGATGGTGCTCTTGAAGACATTCTTCACATCCACCATCTTGGGATCCGCCCGCTTCTGCTTCCCGCTGTTGGGGCTGATCTTGAGCTGCATGAACTTGTCTAGGAGCTGGTCCAAGTTCGCTTCTACCACTGATCTCTGGAACAAGAATGTTGATGGTTAAATACATAAATGAGACAACATCACATACATTGTCCTGGTCCCAAACTAAGTTTTCCCTTGTACTATGGAAACCAGAACAACGAAGGAACCACATACACCCAGATCCAACATAAATATCTGTTTCATCAACAAACATTTGTGTTGGTGCGGGAATCGAACGCGCGACCGTTGCGTCTCAACCGGCGCTCAAACCATTGCGCTAAGCGGGTCGTTGGGCGGGGTTAAATGCCGTATTCAAGTATAAGTATTGTATTACATCTTTGCACTGCCTTGCACCTTGATCAAGTGTCCTTTACTCAAAGGTTGCCCTGGTTAACACATTTGTACTTAATCCGAGGGAGGAGAGGAGGGGGGGGGGGGGAGCTCAGAAACACTGACCATGGGCTCCAGGGCTAATACGCCACTGCACTCGGGATGGGACAAGTGGCACTAGGGAAGTTAGATTAGAGTTAGATAGATCTTCATGTTACCCGCTGGCGACACGGTCTAGGGGGTTAACCAAACGCTCTGGGCGTCGACATCCTCTTCGGACGCAACTGGAACACAAAAGTGCCACCCACCTCCGTCGCAATGGCCTCCTCCCAGCACTGCACGGAGGCCGGCAGGTCCCCGCGGCGCTCCTATCACTAGAATTGGCACTAGAGAAGGCATTAAGTCACTAGGGATGGGACCAAGTGACACTAGGAAGGGACCAAATGACACTAGGGGTGCCGTAGACACTAGGGGTGCCACCAAATGACACTAGGGATGGGACCAAATGACACTAGGGATGGGACCAAATGACACTATAGATGGACCAAGTGACACTATGGATGGGACCAATGACACTAGGGGTGCCACCAAATGACACTAGGGGTGCCGTAGACACTAGGGGTGCCACCAAATGACACTAGGGGTGCCGTAGACACTAGGGGTGCCGTAGACACTAGGGGTGCCGTAGACACTAGGGGTGCCGTAGACACTAGGGGTGCCGTAGACACTAGGGGTGACGCCAAATGACACTAGGGATGGGACCAAGTGACACTATGGATGGGACCAATGACACTATAGATGGACCAAGTGACACTAGGGGTGCCATAGACACTAGGGGTGCCGTAGACACTAGGGGTGCCATAGACACTAGGGGTGCCATAGACACACTAGGGGTGCCATAGACACTAGGGGTGCCGTAGACACTAGGGGTGCCATAGACAGACACTAGGGGTGCCATAGACACTAGGGGTGCCATAGACACTAGGGGTGCCGTAGACACTAGGGGTGCCATAGACACACTAGGGGTGCCATAGACACTAGGGGTGCCACCAAATGACACTAGGGGTGCCACCCAATGACACTAGAGGTGCCACCAAATGACACTAGGGGTGCCCCAAATGACACTAGGGGTGCCACCAAATGACACTATAGATGGGACCAAGTGACACTAGGGATGGGACCAAGTGACACTAGGGGTGCCACCAAATGACACTATAGATGGGACCAAGTGACACTAGGGGTGCCACCAAATGACACTAGGGGTGACGCCAAATGACACTAGGGGTGCCACCAAATGACACTAGGGATGGGACCAAAAGACACTAGGATGGGACCAAGTGACACTAGGGATGGAACCAAATGACACTAGGGGTGCCATAGATAGACACTAGGTATGGGACCAAATGACACTAGGGGTGCCATAAACAGACACTAGGGATGGGACCAAAATGACAGTAGGTTGGAATAAACTCTCTGTCCTGGGGCGCTACTAGGGTTGGTACACCTCCCCCACTCGTCCCCTTGGCTCGGGCCTCCTCCCAGCACTGCACGGAGGCCGGCAGGTCCCCGCGGCGCTCCTCGAGCGCGGCGCGGCACTCCCAGTACGCGGCGGTGTCGGACGCGGCCGGGAAACGCTCTCGGATGGCGCGGAGCCATCGGGCGCATTGCTCCCAGTCGAATATAGCCGTGGACACTAGGGGTGCCACAGACACTAGGGATGGAACCAATGACACTAGGGATGGAACCAATGACACTAGAGGTGCCACCAAATGACACTAGGGGTGCCGTAGACACTAGGGATGGAACCAATGACACTAGGGGTGCCGTGGACACTAGGGGTGCCACCAAATGACACTAGGGGTGCCATAGACACTAGGGGTGCCATAGACACTAGGGGTGCCGTAGACATTAGGGGTGCCGTAGACCTAGGGGTGCCGTACACTAGGGGTGCCGTAGACACTAGGGGTGCCGTAGACACTAGGGGTGCCGTAGACATTAGGGGTGCCGTAGACACTAGGGGTGCCGTAGACACTAGGGGTGCCATAGACACTAGGGGTTCCATAGACACTAGGGATGGGACCAAATGACACTAGGGGTGCCATAGATAGACACTAGGGGTGCCATAGACACTAGGGGTGCCATAGACACTAGGGGTTCCATAGACACTAGGGGTGCCATAAACAGACAGTCTAGGGATGGGACCAAATGACACTAGGGATGGGACCAAGTGACACTAGGGGTGCCATGACACTAGGGGTGCCATAGACACTAGGGGTGCCACCAATGACACTAGGGGTGCCGTAGACACTAGGGATGGACCAAGTGACACTAGGAAGGGACCAAAAGACACTAGGGATGGGACCAAAAGACACTAGGGATGCCATAGATAGACACTAGGGGTGCCATAAACAGACAGTCTAGGGATGGGACCAAATGACACTAGGGGTGCCATAGATAGACACTAGGGATGGGACCAAATGACACTAGGGGTGCCATAAACAGACAGTCTAGGGATGGGACCAAATGACACTAGGGATGGGACCAAATGACACTAGGAATGTGACCAAATGACACTAGGTTGGAATAAACTCTGTCCTGGGGAGCCACTAGGCTTGGTGTCTCCATGTCGTCGACTTGGCAACAACCCACCTCGGTCCCTTTGGCGATGGCCTCCTCCCAGCACTGCACGGAGGCCGGCAGGTCCCCGCGGCGCTCCTCGAGCGCGGCGCGGCACTCCCAGTACGCGGCGGTGTCGGACGCGGCCGGGAAACGCTCTCGGATGGCGCGGAGCCATCTGGCACATTGCTCCCAGTCGAATATAGCCGTGGACACTAGGGGTGCCGTAGACACTAGGGGTGCCGTAGATAGACACTAGGGGTGCCACCAAATGACACTAGGGAAGGGACCAAAAGACACTATGGATGGGACCAAAAGACACTAGGGATGGAACCAAATGACACTAGGGATGGGACCAAATGACACTAGGGGTGCCACCAAATGACACTAGGGGTGCCACCAAATGACACTAGGGGTGCCACCAAATGACACTAGGGATGGGACCAAATGACACTAGGGTGCCACCAAATGACACTAGGGGTGCCACCAAATGACACTAGGGATGGGACCAAAAGACACTAGGATGGGACCAAAAGACACTATAGATGGACCAAGTGACACTAGGAAGGGACCAAATGACACTAGGGGTGCCACCAAATGACACTAGGGGTGCCACCAAATGACACTAGGGATGGGACCAAATGACACTAGGCGTGGCATAAATAGACACTAGGTATGGGACCAAATGACACTAGGGCCGGTATCTTCACGTTACCGCTGGCGAAACGACTCTGGGGGTCGACAGATCTGCTACGGACGCAACTGGGAACAAGCTAAACGCCTACCTCGGTCCCTTGGCGATGGCCTCCTCCCAGCACTGCACGGAGGCCGGCAGGTCCCCGCGGCGCTCCTCGAGCGCGGCGCGACACTCCCAGTACGCGGCGGTGTCGGACGCGGCCGGGAAACGCTCTCGGATGGCGCGGAGCCATCTGGCACATTGTTCCCAGTCGAAGCCCTGGAACAAACGCATACATTAGTAGTAAATATGCGAGCACAGGGACAAGTAATACACAAGACGGCTGTCAACGCACTGATTTATTCCTTGTAAGTAAAGCGCGGGCGCAGCCGCGCAGCTATCAGGAACTAGTAGACAAAAACCTAACACAGTCATGTTAAGAAACCTGTACTCACCTGTAAGTGATACATGTATCCATACTAATCCATACTAATATAATACGAAAGTAACTCTGTCTGTCTGTTACTCTTTCACGCCAAAACTTCTCAACGGATTTAAATGAATTTGGTATACAGATAATCTAGACCCTGAGAAAGACATAGGCTACTTTTATTGCGAAAAGGGGGTTGTAAGGGTTGAAAGGGGGGTAAAAAGTTACTTTTCCACGCGGACGAAGTCGCGGGCGGCCGCTAGTTTAATATATATAATTTTATCGACTTTTAGTATGGGAAGCGCTCTGTATCGCGAATTTTGACGATTTCTTGGTACAAGTAGGGGAATGCTCTGCAAGTTTATCTGGCACGAACTATACACTATTTAAAGAGATGAGCTCCATAGACATCGAAACCGCATATAATTATGTACAAACCGAAAAGCCGAAGCGCTACGGGTTGTAATTGACAGCAAGCGCCATCTATCAGTAGACAGTGGAACGGTCCCGAAACGAAGTGAGGGCGGGCCACTATTCTTTAATGTTTTAATTGACGACCCAGTTGGTTCAGTGGTAGTGAATGCTGCGCCTGGGCCAAGGGTTGGGGTTCGATCCCCGCACATACAACATTGTGTGCATAAATGTCTGTTTGTATTGGTCTGGTGTTTTCTATGTATTTATGTATGTATTTACAAAAAGAAAAGTATTATATGTATATATTTAATTCCTTGGTTCTGATATCTGTAACCAGGTGCTTGAGCTACCTATCTCAGAGTCAAATCAATGTGATGTAGTGAAATATTAGAAATATATTATCATTATTATTCCTGCTTCACCTAAAATAGAAAAATGTATATTTACCTCTCGCAGCAGATCAGTCAAGTCATCCAGAGCCCCGATCAACACGTCACCCCCCCCAACCGCGCGGTGGGGGGTGTCGCTGCAGGCCGCACTCCACACCGTATCTCTCGTCTCGTTTAGGTCTCCACTGTCGCTGACGAAGCTGGCTCGGCGCCATTTGTCTCTGTGGTACAAATATAATAATAATAATCCTTACCAAGGACCGGAAAACCCCTTTAAGAATTAAGCCTATCGATAGGATAACCCTATTGTTATAATAAAATATGTCACCAACTACTATTTAATTGTACCATATGGAACGCAATAAATTATTGAGTATTGAAAGTAACTCTGTCTGTTACTCTTTCACGCCAAAACTACTTATATATTTTTTTTCTTATTTGGGTATTTTGGCTGGCCCTTATCATGTATGATTAGTATAGGGTAGTTGTAATATTATGAACTGAAGGTAGTGAGTAAAAATGTGTCATTAGACAGTCTAGTTTCTGGGATCCCGGAGCTCCAAAATAATTAAAAATACATTTTGGCGAATAAAAAGAGTAACTGGCGAGTTTTCTTGCTGGATCTTCTTGTCAGAATCAACTCTCCGATACCGGTGGTAGAATCGCATTATGTCTATTATTTTATAGTATATCTTATGTATCAGATATATATTTAATTTCATTTAAATATATACATTATTTTTTAAATATGTAGTTTGAAATATTTCTTTGTATGACGATTTGTAAGTGCTGTGTACAAGCCTATGCAAATAAGAAATTTTGACTTAGACATTGACTTTGAAAATACGCGTAGTGAACATACAGTGGCGGCAAGGACAAATAAGTGGAAAAATAAAAAGTGGTATTACAATCAAGTATTCTACTCTATCTTTTTCTACCTTTCCAAACCGCCATTCAAATCTTCTGTCTCATTCATATTCTCCGTAAACGATTCGTTATCACTATCATTCTCCACTGCAATATTCTCCTTATCCTCATCATCGTAGAGCTCAAACTTGGGTGGCTCTTCTATAGGTTTGATCTTCTGCGATATATGGTGTATACCGAAGCATTGCAAATGGTGGTACGAGTCTAATGATTTTCCTCTCTTTTGCAACCACGACTTCAACCTTGACTGTAGTTCCTCCGGCCGAGGTGTGTTGAAGTTGAAATGTACCGGAGTCTGGAATTTAACTTTCTTACGTTCACTTTTCACCGCAGAAATAACTTTATCAGCTTTGATATTCTCATCTTCGTTGATTTCCTTCAAATGTAGCTTGTCTAATTTCTCTCCGATAGATGACCATTTGTGTATACAGTTGTTAATCTCATTTTTGCTAATACGTTTAAAATGTACAGGCTGATATGGACCTCCTTACCGGAGGATCCACCTTCTGCTTTATGTCAAATACGGTATGCCTTTTGTTTAAGATTAAACCGGAGTCTTTCAAAACCTTTTTTAGGTAGTTAGGATCAGTTTGCAATTTGGTTACATCGTCTGGTTGCTTTTTGGTCACTGTCTTTGGTTTGTAGAGACGGTCGAAGACGGATTCTTTGTTATCGTTGAGTTTGGGATCTCTCTGTGGAAAGAAATAATGTTTCGTTAATATTGAAATAAAATGGATTACTTGACACAAGTACTTAAACTACTTAGTACCGAAAAACAGGTCAAAGATACATTAAATTATTTCTTTTTATTTAGTGTTAGGTGGCAGACAAGCAAGCGGTTCATCTGATAGTAAGCGATTGCCACCGCCCATAGACACCTGCAACACCAGTGGAATCGCAAGTGCGCTGCCAACCTCTAACCCCCTTTCCCACAATTGGGCCTCCGGTGTATCAGGGTATACACTCGTCGAAACAGGGCAGGCGCTGCTGCACCGTTTTCTATGAGGCCGTGGTGTCACTCTGGTTGAGCCAGCCTATTCATGCCAAAGTGTGGCAGGTTTTAAAAAAATAATTTATATTACCTTTACATCTGACTTTGGAGGCTGCAGACTCTTCCGAGACATCGACGTAGGCTTTGGCAGGCCTGTGAAAGACTTCGGTGCTAGACTTTTTCTTGCTAAATTCTTAGTTGGCTCCGTCACTTTGGTTGATGGAATATCCGGTTTTCTGATTGGTTGCGCTTTATTCATTGGAATATCTTTCTTGACATTATTCGCTGGAAGTGTCTTCTTCTCCGTTACTTTAGGAATCATCGTCATTCTTTGATTCACTGTTTTTGTGACTTTATTATATTTAATATCATTTTTAACAGCATTAGGCATATTTGGCTTTGGATTAGATACTCCGTTGCCTGCAACGTCAGGTTTTCTATTCAAAGTGGCTGAGATAGGTCTCTTCGTATTTCCATTGACGTGGAAATTATTTTTCACAGCGTTGGAGACATTATTCTTTGTAGCGTTGGAGAGATTGGATATGCTGGACTTTGTGTTGGCAACGCTATCTGACCGAGGTCTTGCGATAGATACATTCGAGATCGAGTGCTTCGGTAAAGCTTCATTCTTGTTGTATTTCTTCAGGTTTAGGTCCCGGAGCTGTAGAAAGTAAATTTAGCATTTATTTATTTATTTTAAACATTATTGCACAAACATTTGTAACAATAGGTGAACTTAATGCCCAGGGAACTTAATGCCCATTATAGGAAGCTTATCTAAATGTTATTGGTGACTAGCGATGACCGTTATTTTGCGCACTTGTAAAAAAAAGACTTTCTATCAAAATTGGTTTCTGCGCACTCAAGGTCATAACTACACTTGCTTGCCTCGGACTATACCTACAAATGACCAGGTAAAATACATAATGCACTTATAACCCATTTCACCCAAAAGACATGTAATATATATACCAGAAATTATTTTTAAGACCAATTTTACATGGCATTTACCATTGAAATATAAAACAATCAAACAAATAAACAATAATATAGTATGTTAATGGATATTTTAATGATACCTTTTCGATTCTGGCCTTTTCTCTTGCGAGGCGCTCCTCTCTCAGCTTAGACAAGCGATCTTCTACTGATGACATTCTGTAATAAAAAAAATATTAGGACACCACAACAACCCACTAAGGCCTGATTTAGCCAAACTATATCCAGGGATAAATCTATGTTATAATGCTAATTCGTATGGAATGACTTTACCATATATTTACTGTTGGAAAGATTGGTTGAATTGATCATAAGGATGGCCTAATTCCTATACAAGCACAAAATGTTAGTTAATAAAACAGATATTAACTCTTTTTTCTTTCTTTCTTTTATAGATATGTGGTTAATGGATATTTATTTTAAGACCAGGAGTACTTATAAGAATGGCGCCAAACTGCACTAAATTGCTATCTACTAAAGATTTGTCAATAATCTAATCACTATTCAAAGAGAATATGCTCCTGTGAATAACTATCATAATTTTTAAGCATAATGTTGCAAAGAAAGTTAGGTAGGCGTCAAGAGGTGATATTAATCAGTGGCAATGTAAAAATACTGGGCAGGTATTATACTTAGGTGAATCGAACAAGGAATATTATACAAATATTGATATCTACGAGGGCTATGAAATAAACTAAATTGAAGAGTTAGTTCTTTAATGGCTTTAATAGCACATAAGATTGCAGCAAAATAAATAATACTTGTTTTACTGACACTTGAAAACAAATTCTAATTCGTTATTTACTGTTTTACTTACTTCAAATAATGAACGCTGCAAGAAAACAACACGAAATTTATTAATGCCACAACAACTAGCAAACTACCTACACAAAATAATAAAAAAGCTATTTTTACTTTAATCAGAACAGAAAGAAAACGTTTGAGAAAACGGTTAAAAACCGATCAGTTTTCAAATAACATGACGTTAGACGATTTGACATTTGAAAGCAAAACAATGAAAAAGAATGAATGGAACGAATGAATTCAATTTTTTCTTTTTCGTTTCTTGTTTGGAATGCACTAAATTAAGCCATGGTAGTTTTTGATTTTTTAAATTATGTATTTGATTTTTAAGCACCTTGGGTTATTAAATTAATTTATTAATATATCTAGCTAACACTTGCATTTATAATAGAACCAAAGAAATAACTTCATCCGTTATTCAATAACTAATAAAAGTTAAACAAATAGGTATATTTAGTCTTCATTTATTTTTTTGATATAAGAGTTTAACTTGTTATGCAATTCATGCCCCGATCAGTCGCACGCACGCAGTATTGTCACTTTTTAAAAATGCATCAAAATCTGATTTTAGGTATAAAGAGTTTCCAAAAACTACTATTGTAAGCATTGCTTTTCAATAGCAACATTGCCTTTCAGTACTGCCACATTGACAGTGCCAATTTCAGTTCTGTGCGTCAAGTTGGCAGCACTGCGAGTGCTAATGCCCGCTAGGTCACGAGTGCGCGATACAAATTGCATTTTAAAAACCACCTGTTTCTGAATCTTATTACGGATTATTTGTGTGACACATCACGAGTATTGGTAAGTGCTAATTTAACTTTTATAATTCTACTTATAGTTCCATTTGTTCAAGTGTGTTTGTGCTAAAAATATGAAGAAAAGAAACATAAAAAAATCAACTCGCCGGCTTTAAGAAAATTTGCAAACAGGTTTCTGTAGTTTTGTTTTATTGCTTATTTAGTGCAGTGCCCCGAGGATTTTTGTGCCTAAGCTATAATATGTAGGAGAAGTTTCTCCTTTTCGATGACATCAACAAAGAACTTGGATCTTTTTTAAATATAAAATAGGTATTTCTCCAAAAACATGAAACTTTTCAAAGTGTAAGTCAAGTGAAGTGAATGCGAAAAAATGTGGTTATCCAAAAATAATGTTGAATATAAATAAAGTAAACATTGTTTTTGTCGTGTACCCGCATTTTCTGATGTCATTGAATAATGTCAGTCAGTCATTGGACAATTTCCGTGTTGGAAAAAAAATGTTAGACGAGAAAATTGAATAATTATTACCCATTTACGTACATTACCTACTTACCTAGATATATATAATTTTCAAGTCAACCCAAGTACCAACTTTATGTATTGGAAACATATTTTTAACAAATGAAACCTGTCATACTGTCATCCTTTTATTTATTTCATTATTACCAACATGTGCCTTGACCAGGAATCGAATCCTACGATCTTTTATTGCGAGTCGCTTAATTTTTTTCGTTAGCTAGGCATATTGTATAATCTTGAAAATCGTTCTTGTATTACTTCTCTTGTGTAATGTTTGCAAAACTTCTTGTTAAATGGGCGTAGCCATTTTCAGATCATGTAAATGTTTGTACAGGGATTCAATAACACCTTACTTTAATTTTCTTCGTGTGGGTTTTTTATGCTTTAAGGCAAAGTTTCAGGTTTTTAATAAGTGTAAATAAGGATTCTTGGGCACATACCTCGGAAACAGTAGGAGAGCCACGCTTCGGCATAAATAGGCGGGCTCGACCGGAATAACTAATACCACGTCCTCACAGAAAACTGGCGTGAAGCAGTGCATGCGCTGTGTTTCGCTGCGTGAGTGAGGGTACCGGAGGCCTATCCAGGGGGAGGGGGGTTAAAAGGTAAGCAGCGCACGTGTGATACCACTGGTGTTGTGTCCATAGGCGTCAGGCGCCTAACACCGTGTTTTCTCTTGAAACTACCTTACGCGGCCTACGCTCCTATTACCTACTTAAGTATACTCTTAAATCTCTCTTATCCTGCCAGCCTGGAAGCCTGTGAGTTGGTGTATACGTCACACGACAAAAAAGGATGTTTCGAATTTTTCGAACATAGCTCGGGTTTATGATCACCGCACCGCATTAGGCAAGCGAAGTGATAAGCCTAAAGCCCTTCATAGTAGGTAGCGATGACTTGACTTCTATGATGGAAGCCTTTGCTCTGCTGTGGGACAGTATTAACTATTAGGCTGATAAGCTACTTTTTTTGAAGCCGAGTCGGCTCATTCATGCCAAAGCGTAGTTTTTCTTCAGACCGTTTCACGTTTTCGATAAGACTGCTATAGAACCTGCTTCGTCGGTTTTCACATATTTGGTCGACTTTATTTTCTTAATTTACACAAACAAAAAACGTAATTACGGTAAATAATTGTCAACCATTAAGAACAATAAGGCGGGACCTTGGAATACACACGTTCGTAATGTTGTGCCCACTATCGATAAAACTGACGATAGTCGATACCATACGATAACTGCTACCCAATAGGCAGACCTAAAACTCGTTTGCGACCTAAATTATAGGTATAAATTATGTATGTATTTATTTTGTGATCCTCTGTTGTCTGATATCTGTAACCCAATTTCTTATGAAATAAAGAAGGAAACTACATCTATTAATCTGGACACCACAACACATATTATATGCTACAGACAAATATTGACACACACACAAACCAGACAAGAAAATTGAACACACTAAACTTTAGCTAAAACTACACCAAACTATACTAAACTTAAGCTATAGCTGGAGGCACGAAAGTATATCGATGACCGTTATTTTGCGCACTTGTGAAAAAGAAGACTTTCTATCAAAATTGGTTTCTGCGCACTCAAGGTCATAACTACACTTTCTTGCCTCGGACTATACTTAGGAGTCAGGTCAATGTACAAGATGTTGGACAATTTTGACTACTATTCGGTTATTAATCGGAGGAGTCGATTCATTTATTCACGGACCGGAAGCCGCCGGTTCCCAGACTGTACAGTACATCCTTTGCTACATACCTACTTTATTCTGTCTGGCACTGCCTTTCCCCTTTTCAATAAAAAAAAATATATGCGCCAGACAATCACACCAATCAACCTGATCTCAAACTAAGGGAACCCCTGTGTCTACCAGATGACGATAATTAACTGGGCCTTCGGTACCCTCACTCGCCGAAACATAGCGTAGGCGCTGCTTCACGCCGGTCTTGTGTTCGTTACTATCAATAATATCAATGTCGATAATTTCTTAGGTAAATATCGATACTCAAAATTATCGATAGTTCGCCAACGCTACTCGATTGTTTCAACTTTCGTTCGCTGCACCTTATCTCGTATTTGTAGTAACCTTGGCGCCGTGTGAACCCTAAATCTAGGCGAATAGAGTCCACAATTGATTGATAGTTAAAAGTATAACAGTTAATTAAGATTGAGATGAGAAATTTGCTCTTAGAATACTGATTTTACACGTATTTGTATAATTATGTATTTTAACCATAGACAGAATATCGTCATCATCAACATTTCAGAGCATCATTTGTATAATATGTATTTTAACCATAGACAGAATATCGTCATCATCAACATTTCAGAGCATCAGGATCTGCCTATGGGCTACTTCGGCTGCAGCCCAGGGCGCTGGGCTTACTGCACCGTGTCAGTTAAAATCTACTGAGATGGAAAGTAAAACGTCTTACGTAGATACAAACCTCTTTGATAAGAGTTACTACGTACTATTTCCGCTTTTTAAGTTTGGTTAGGTATATTGATAATGTATGATGACTCAGTGTTAAATCGATTCATCGGAGAACCAAAGTGAATCATGCGCATTTCATCTCAAAAACACGAAACAAAATATATTGAACTAGTGTTCCGTCTTCACCTCGTTTTTGTTCCACTCTGAACCAATAGATGGCGCCGGGTGTTGCGGTCGATTGCATCGTGATAGTGTTTCAAATTAATACCTATTTGCTTCATTATAATTAGTGCAGTTTAAAAAGAAATAGGGGATAAGTGACAGAGATGAAATGTTCAGCAAAACCCCATTTCCTTTTAACCGTCGATATTGTATTTTGTGTGATAGGTAGCAGACGAGCAGATGGATCACCTGATGGTATGCGATTGCCGCCGCCCATCCCATAGATACACACAACACAAGTGGAGTAAAAGTGAAGTCTCAGCAAGTACTATCCCCGGGTTCGATTCCCGCACTAACACAAATGTTTGTTGATGAAACAGATATTTGTGTTGGGTTTGGGTGTTTGTGGTTCCTTCGTTGTTTCTGGTTTGAAAAGTAGGGAAAACCTTAGTTTGGGACTAGGACAATGTATATTATGATGTTGTTTCAATTTATTTATTAATACTGTTCTACTGCAGGGCAAAGGCCTCCATCATAGAAATCAAGTCATCGCTACTATGATGGGATTAGGCTTAATCACCACGCTTGCCTAATGCGGCGCGGTGATCACAAACCCGAGCTATGTTAGAAAAAATCGAGACTTATATCTTATAGTCTGCGGAATGAAACAATAGCTATGACCTTGAGTGCGCAGAAACCAATTTTAGTATAGCTGGAGGCACGAAGTATAGCGATGACCGTTATTTTGCGCACTTGTAAAAAATAAGACTTTCTATCAAAATTGGTTTCTGCGCACTCAAGGTCATAACTACACTTTCTTGCCTCGGACTATAGAAAGTCTTCTTTTTTACAAGTGCACAAACTAACGGTCATCGCTATTCTTTCATGCCGCCAGCTATACTTTAAGCTCGCTTTTTTATCAGGGAATGGTACTTAAATTATGTTTGTTTCATTGAACATAAATCACGACGTTATATGTTATGTAGGAATCAGTACAAGTGCGACTTATGACGCTGCGTATGTCATAACTTTACATACAATCACAGTACTTGATTGTTCTGCTTCTGTTAAGGGTTTGATGCCCTATTGTTAATTGTATCAACAAGAATTATTTCATACTAGTGGCCCGCCCTCACTTCGCTTCGGGACCGTAATTCAGATATGAACCAATAGATGGCGCTGTGTCCAATTACATCGCGCAAGCGTTTCGTTTTTCGGTTTACCTGTCTGTAAGCCTTGTCGTTGTCTATAGAAGTTATCTCTTTGTAAATAGTATAGATTAGATTCGCCCTCCGGCCATTTTGTACTATGAGTATACTATATGTACTTGAGACATAAGGGTTCGATTCCCGCACCAACAAATGTTTGTTGATCAAACAGATATTTGTGTTGGGTCTGTGTGTTTGTGGTTCCTTTTTTTTATGTGATAGGTAGCAGACGAGCAGGTGGATCACCTGATGGTAAGCAATTGCCGCCGCTCATGGACACCTACAACACAGTGCAGTTACAAGTGCGCTGCCAACCTTTTATCCACTTCCCCGGGTGGGCTCCGGTACCCTCACTCACCTCGGCGAAACACAGCACAGGGGCTGCTTCACGCCGGTTTTCTGTGAGGCAGTGGTATCACTCCGGTCGAGCCGACCCATTCTTGCCGAAGCGGGTCTCCCACAGTTGAGACATAAGGGTTCGATTCCCGCACCAACATAAATGTTTGTTGATCAAACGTAAAAGATTTAAATGACGCTTTAAGGCGTCATCTGCAATGAATCGGTTAAACAAGTATCCTGCTATATTATCATAAAATTTCTCGCCGAAGTCGAAGTCTTCTTTCGTCCTTGAGCGTCCACTTAGCGCCTATGAATATCAATGCGATGACTAACTCGAATACTGAACACAATTCTATACTCGACAATACAGCAGATATACCTAAGCAGGGTGACCAAGAAAACATAGTGTATACCTATACACTATGTTTTCTTGGATCGCGATCGTCCACAAAATCTTAAATAAATAAATTTCAGACAATGCCTGTGCGCACCAAGAGGTTTAGCTCCTCGTTCCTGCCCCGAACCATCAAGTCATGGAATGCCCTTCCAGTTCAAGTGTTTCCTCCTTCTTACAATCCTGGGTTTATTAGGCGGGGCGTGAAACGCCATCTCAGCAGGCCTTCAGGGTGAGAGTGACAGACTCAATGGACACTTTGTCTGTTCTTTTGTGCCTGTCAATCTCATATTTGGATCTCACGGCCGCTTACCATCAGGCGGAGTAGGGTCATCTTGATTGTCCTCAATTAAAAAAAACACTTAAATTAATTCACACAACATCTCTTACATTGACCTGACTCCGTACTAAGTAGCTTACGCACTTGTGCTACAGATATCAGACAACAGAGAGGAGAGTGTGCGAAAAAAAAATCCACCAATAGAATCACTTCTAGAGAGGAATGAAGTGATTTTATTGGTGGATTTTTTTCTGCGATTTTTAGACGAGGCCTGCGACTTACGAAATCAGTTTCGGTTTCGGCAAAAGTTTCGGCCATTGGCTGTAACCGAAAGTGCCGCCGAAACTTGATTTTTGGCCGAAACCGAAACCGAACTTTCGGTTGGTCACTACTTTTTGTTTCTGTTAGGAGGAACTGTCAATTTCCTCTGATTGATATACAAATTCCAAGTATACTAAGAATAACAGCCTAGTAAATAAATCAACAATACAATCATATTTATAAACAAACGAGCACAATATTAAACCTTATTTCGAAACACTTAAGGTCCATGAAGTTATTACAGCAGTATTATCGTTCCCTTGTCTGTACTTTATACACAAATCGAGGGCATATTGAACCTTATTTAGAAAAACTTAAGGTTCATAAAGTTATTAGGTACAACAGTGAGTTGTCGTTCTCTATATTTCTCACTTTATACACAAATCGAGGGCATTTTGATTCTTATGCCGTTAGAGTTAAGGTTCAGTATTTACGATTATTGTCCAGGTGTTTTTTTTTAATTAAGCAAGCAATGGCCGACTGAAGATAGCGTTATATTATTAAACAATACTTGTGTCAAGGTACAGGCTGGTTATAAAACTGTGAGAAAATGAGCATTATTATAATTTATGTCTATCTCTTTAACGTCGTAAGACCCAAAAACCTTTTAAAAGGCACAAACAATTGATTTTCTATTGTGTCTGCTGTCTGGGCCTTACGACGTTAATCGTAAAGATGGTAGATAGATATCTACTCAAATATAAAAACAAGTAAATAAATTTTGATTTCATAAGTTAAACACTTAAGTTATGCTTAAAAATATTAATTACCTACTATAATTTAACTAATATTGCATAAAATATTTAAAATGACGTTATGGTTTCAAAAACGAAAATATTAATTGATTCTTTCGTTACATAATCGTCAAGCTAACTAAACTATAATATGAAAAATTAAAGTCCTAATTATTGTCACAAATCTTTAAAAAATAAGTGTTAAAATTTATCGCATAATTTATTTAATCGATTTATTAGTAAATCGATTAATATGACTTTGAAAATCGATTAGGAAAACAATATCGATTAAAATAATATTTTATTTATTAATAACATCCCTCCATTAAAGTTTATACCAACTTAGTAATAATGTGTAATTAATAACAAATGACTGGCAAAAGTGGCAAACCACTTTCGTAAGACTTGTTTTACTGTTTCATTGGTACTTTCTAGAACTTTCGCTGATTTTATTTGAGAACTGATATTGTATGTTCAATTTTGGTTGAGAAATGTGTCCATATTTGGAGGGTCACTGATGGTAAACAGGCCATGGCGCCAATTATGGTCAATGCAGCTGTTATGTAATTTGAAAGATTTTTCTTTATCTCATTAAAAATAAAAAAAAATCAATTCCCGGGTCGAGCAAAATAGTAAGTATGTTTCGAATTTTTCGAACATACATAGTTTGGGCACAAAATAATTACACACAGAAGGTAGACTTTGATCTGATTTTGAATTTAGAAGAGTTCGTTGACATATGCTAGGGTTGTTGCCCGGCATGAGTACATAAGCGCGCGGCCTCTACCATAGACCTCGACAGTTTGACAATCTTATGTCATAAGTTAGGATTAATGTGGTCGAAAAGGCGTTTTTGCCCGTTAGTAGCGCATGCGTGAGTACATGACATATTTTTAGCTCTTAGTGGGCAGTCAGCCTTCTGTGTCAATATGTATTTTGTGGTTCGGGTTTGTGATCACCAATTCGCATTAGGCAAGCGTGGCGATTAAGCCTAATCCCATCATAGTAGCGATGACTTGATTTCTATGATGGAGGCCTTTGCCCTGCAGTGGGACAGTAGGGCAAATGTGGGATAGATGCTGTACTTAGTAGGATAGGTGCTACAGACAACATGTTACATGTAGCGACTTGTGCGAATCTACTTAATACAACATCTCATACATTGATCTGGTTCAGTACCAAGTAATGTAACATTCAGATACTGCAAAGAATCTATGCAGTAACAAGAAATGTTACATAGACATTCTCACGACAATATCTCTCTTATCAGTTTATCTGACCGTCACTACGATATCTCGGAGAAGTGTACATACTGATAGCAGCATAGCAACCTATGGGATTGTCTGTGCATTGAAAGTTGCAAAAAATGTAAGAACAGTATTCCTAGCACGAACTATTCACACAAATCGTATAGTAAACGATTTGACTTCGTACGTACAGCCACTCGTCAAAGTATCTTTCGAGTCCCTTCTAACGAAGGTTGCCGATCATAATAGCGACTTGAACCCTTGACACAGCTGCTCTAAACAGAGAACGGGTGCTTTTTAAGTACCACTGGCGCAGATTTTTAAGTCAAGAAGTTCTTCTTCCTGGGCTCCTCTTTCCTTGGATCTTGCCTTGTATTTTAAAGTTGCAATATGTCATACTTCGGGACACGTATTATGTCCAAGATATTCCAGTTTCCTTTTTTTAATGGTACTTAGAACTTCAACTTTCTTTCCCATTCTTTGCAACACTACTTCATTCCTAACTTTGTCTCTCCAAGAAATTATGTCCACATTTCAAATGCTTCGATCAAAGTATACAACAGTACAAGACTGTCTTAAATTCTCCAGTCGACTCTCATCTTACTGCCATACATATAAGTTTGAATATCAATTGAGGAAATTTGACAGGTTGTGTTAACCTCATGTGTGGCTGACTGTACGTATGCAGAACTCAAATTGACAGTTTTGTATACTTTAGGCTGTACCGCAGTCAACAGCAAAAGTAGATGATCAAAATCAAAAACTCTATACTCACTATTGAGCGGAGTTGCGTCAGAATGTTTGAATCACTTTGAGGCTACACGGAGTTCGCGTCAGAACTGTATGAATTTGACACCATACAGTTCTGACGCGAACTCCGCTCAATAGTGAGTATAGAGTTTTTGATTCATCTACTTTTAGCTGTTGATCTGTACAATCATACTAATAGTTTTCGATGTGCTTCAACATCACTACTGTGTATGAAGTCAGTGATATAATTATTCATATTTTATCATACACAACTCATTTACAGGTCATACACCTGACCGGATAAATGAAATGGTTAAAGTATTATGAACTCATGTGAACTTACGATTGCATGTACGGACAGACAGAAACATAATAACTTCTATTGTAATGTAACGTGATTTACGTACCGGTCCATGATCTCGAGGTCCTAAGATTCCCGGGTGGAACACAAATATGTTTCGAATTTTTCGAACATCTCGGGTTTGTGATCACCGCCCCGCATTAGGCAAGCGTGGTGATTAAGCCTAATCCCATCATTAACTGTGGGAGAGCCACGCTTCGGCATGAATGGGCCGGCTCGACCGGAGTGATACCACTGCCTCACAGAAAACCGGCGTGAAGCAGCCCCTGTGCTGTGTTTCGCCGAGTGAGTGAGGGTACCGGAGGCCCACCCGGGGGGAAGGGGATAAAAGGTTGGCAGCGCACTTGTAACTCCACTGGTGTTGCAAGTGTCCATGAGCGGTGGCAATTGCTTACCATCAGGTGATGCGCCTGCTCGTCTGCTACCTATCACATAAAAAAAATCATTAGCGACGACTTGATTTCTATGATGGAGGCCTTTGCCCTGCAGTGGGACAGATATAGGCTGATACTTTTCTTTCACATTAAAAAAGTTACTCTACGCGTGAAAGCTCGTGTTACAAAACGATAGTGGTGGGTCGTCGACGATTTTACAGTCGACGCAACGAGACCGTTTACCGTCGACGATAAACTAGGTTAAAAAATAGTCTAATTTTCGACTAGTTTACGTCGTCGTCGAAAAGACTACTTCATCACATAAACGATTAGTGAACGTGAACGAATGGCCAGACGCTCGCGACACGACAACGGACTCGTCAACCAGTCGACGAATAAACTAGTTTATCTGTGAACTATAAACTAGTTGAATCGTTCACGTACAAAAAACAGTTTAGGTAAACGGTTCGTTCATACAACGCCCACCTCTACAAAACGAATACTCAAAGTCACTGAGGTGTATGAACACCCAGTACCCATCCCTAAATGTTCCTTTTATAGACGACATAAATAGCATATGCCCTGTGACCCATGAGGGATGGGGTTCAGCTGACCTACATAAAAGCTACCCCGGGACTTTCCGAGATTGGACCATAGCGACTGCGCCATAAGGGTCTATGTAATGTAAGATGAATGAATGAATGAATAAATGAAACATTTATTTGGCAAATACAAAACAACAATTAAAATAAAAAAAAGAAACAAAACAAAAGTTAATGAAAAAGAATAAGAGAGAAAAAAAAAGAAACAGAGATTGTGCCAAATAGGCGCCCGCTCAGCAAAAGTCGCGCCCGTGTCATTCCTGACACGTCACGACGCTGGTATTCTGCGGGAGACCCTGTAGCATATCGTGTGCCTGCCTGTCTGACTTGTATAAAACGTTTAAAAGGCCGACACACACTATGCGCTGGGGTTCTGATGAACCCTCAGAACAATAACTAAAGCTATTATTGTTACTGTTCTGAGGATGAATGATGAAAAGGTGGACTCCTGTTTCTGCACTTAGACTCCTATTTGGTCCATTGTACGTCATTGTACGTGTGGTGGCTATCATAGCCAGCCTAACTTCTCTTCGGTCATCTGGTTAACTGGTAGAGAATGCCCGTGGGCAATAAGTTCGCCTATTGTAACTCTTCAAGTTGGCAATAAAGTTTTGAATAAATAGATCTGTGAGGCCATTGTATCAGTCTGGTTGAGCCAGCCCAATTATGTCGAAGCGTGGCTCTTCCACGGTTAGAAGCCTTTATCAGTTTAAGTAAATATTGCACTTAAAAAATTCCTCGGAGGGTTCAGGTGGGACTCGAACCCAGTTTATCAGTTGGTCTGTCTGTCCATACTACTATGTTTGTCCCCAACATATTGAACAATAGCCAAATAAACAAACTGTATGCATTGATGTTTGTGACTAAATAAAAATATTTATTTCGCAGCGAAACAACATGATATCGGTGGTTAATGAGTTTCTAGACGATCTCCGGTGAGTTTTAATTTTTAGTGCTAAAACTAAAATTACTAACAGTGAGTAAAAGCATGGTCATGCTACTAATCACTAAGATGCGTTAGACCTCTAGATACCACGGCCTCACAGAAGACCGGCGTGAAGCAGCGCCTGCGCTGTGTTTCGTCTAGTGAGTGAGGGCACTGGAGTTAATTAATAATGCTTTTGGTCCGCTTTTTATGCTTTGCATGCAAATTATAAAAAAATCTTGAGAAATTCTGGGACATGTTTTTTAGGACGAATTCGCCTCTTAAGCCAGTTCGATTTTCTATTGAAACTCAATGTTCGGCGAATTGCTTCCAAGTCGATTTTCTATTGAAACTCAATGTTCGGCGAATTGCTTCCAAGTCGATTTTCTATTGAAACTCAATGTTCGGCGAATTGCTTCCAAGTCGATTTTCTATTGAAACTCAATGTTCGGCGAATTGCTTCCAAGTCGATTTTCTATTGAAACTCAATGTTCGGCGAATTGCTTCCAAGTCGATTTTCTATTGAAACTCAATGTTCGGCGAATTGCTTCCAAGTCGATTTTCTATTGAAACTCAATGTTCGGCGAATTGCTTCCAAGTCGATTTTCTATTGAAACTCAATGTTCGGCGAATTGCTTCCAAGTCGATTTTCTATTGAAACTCAATGTTCGGCGAATTGCTTCCAAGTCGATTTTCTATTGAAACTCAATGTTCGGCGAATTGCTTCCAAGTCGGTTTTCTATTGAAATTCTCATTATTCGGTACCTGTCTCCACTTTTCCTCGTCAGTCTATTATTAGAACGAACCGAAATGCAATGATTAGTAAGCAGGACGCATAGTTCACTCCTGCAGATCGTGACCGAGAGTCGTGAACGATGAACGAACGGGATGTGAGAGAAATGCCATTCAGCTTGGTGCGAGTGTGGTCAGTCGACTCCAAAAATATGTATACACTTTAGGACCTTGTCACAATACATATCTATAAGAACGGCGTCTACTTTCTTATTTATTTGTATTGTGACAAGGTCCTAAAGTGTATACATATTTATGGAGTCGACTGGTCAAGGGAAAGACTGCTGTGTCCCACTACCTATTTAAATTTTCGATGACAATACCTATAGGGGAGGCCAAAATTCCGCTCGTCATATCTCTTCGTCGTCTTGGCTGTTTGGTTACTTGCTTTAGAGACTACTTAAATATTTGCATCACTTATACGACGGTAGTGAAACGGCGATGCCATAAATTTTTACTGATATTTAGAATTATTGAAGTTCGTCGGTAGAGTTTGGCCGTGTAGATGCCGAAGCTTGGTTCTACATGAGATCTGATAACTTTTTCACAGGGCGAACCTTATGTGGCTTGTCTTGGCCATATTTTACATGTAATTTTTTGGTGGGATTTTTATTTATTGCTATATACTAGCAATAAACGCATTTTTATTTTATTTTTACTAGTAACTAGTGAGTGGCGGCCCGCGACTTACCTTTCCAAGGCCCTTTGGTCTATTGGTTTAAGTACACCATGATCTCGGGGTCCCGGGTTCAAAAGTATGTTCCGAATTTTTCGACCATAGCTCGGGTTTGTGATCACCGCACCGCATTAGGCAAGCGTGGTGATTAAGCCTAATTCCATCATAGTAGCGATGACTTGATTTCTATGATGGAGGCCTTTGCCCTGCAGTGGGACAGTATAGGCTGATACTTACTTTCATTTCACCTTTCTAAAAGGCCGGCAATGCATCTGCACTCCTTTTGGCGTAACTGTTGTCCATGGCCAGTGGTGATCGGTGATCGATCGTGAAAAAAAAATAGAAATAGTGGGACAAATGTATTTTCCAAATTACATAAATACTGAAAAATGTCTGCTTCCCACTTAATAATTTTTGGAATAGAACTAATCGCAATGGTTTATTATTTGTAAGTCCGGAAGCGTTCTTGCCGAGTGGACACTGCGACCAATAAGATCTATTGTGTCCTCCGCTCCCTCTAGAGATCGTCTCCTAGGCCCACGGTCAACATGAACCGTGTGATAGCCTTAACATCCTCCGGGCCGATGTGGTAGCTGCCCAGGGTTCGGCTTCTTGCGTGCCAGAGGGTATCACAATGACAGAGGATGTGCATGGGTGTCTCATCCTCTGTTTTACAGAATCTGCAGGACTCCACGGTCAGCTGTGCTCATCATATACGTATATGATGAGTACAATCTTTATGTCCTTTAACTTTATATTTAGTCCTAACATAACGATTACACAATCTTTCATCAACTGTATCATATTCTCACTTCAGCTTTAATGCTACCCAACGTAAACACCAAAGTCCCTACTCATTCAGTTTTAAGGTTCAATTTCGCATGTTTATAGCTTTTGCAACTGCCGTTATCTTCACACCTAATTTTAGCGTCATTTACACAGTTTCGATCATGTCACGATGTTAGTTATAACACAGTGTAAACGAAAACAGTAGCTTAATGAATGGACTGGTCGGATGGCGCATTTGGGATATCGAAAGCAATGGCAGTATTTCCTGACGGCTATGACTTAGGGACCTTCAAGAAACGAGCGTACTCCTTCTTAAAAGGCCGGCAACGCATCAGGGACCTCTCTGATCTCGCAGATGTTCATGGGCAGCGGTGATTACTTACCAGCAGGTGACCCGTTTGCTCGTTTGCCGCCTATAGTATAAAAAAAATGGCTCTGGATGCAACTGGCAAGTGAAAATTACAGAATGAAGACGATTTATTAGACAGCCAAGGAATGAAACTCTTTACCCGCCGATGTATTTCCTGAACAATATAACCTGGACTTCTTTAAGGCAAGAGTGAATAGGCTTTTTACGGGCAAGCATGGCCCACCTTAGACCTCATCCATCTGCACTTAACATCTGGTGTGATCTAGGTCAAATGCTCCGTAAAATAAATAAAATAAAAGACCGATGATGTGTCAAATTACTGGCAATGTTTATGCTGTGGTGCTTTTGTTCTAGAAAATTCCATTCCAGTAACTGAAGGCAGCTCTTCAGTAGTTCAGTACGTAACGAACCTTAGAGATATTAAGAGATCTTAACAGATCTGTGGGCTGTAACGTAACAAACCTTTTTGGATTCGAAATTCAAAATTAGAAACTTTTTTTTTCCCGCGCGTTTTGGTGTTGCCAGATGAAAAATATTGATGCATTGGTTCTTTTCCAAATAAGATTTTTAATGTTAAAAAGATTTTCAGAGAAGTAATTAATGTGTGGTTTAAGAAGTTGGACTAAATAACAGTGTACAGTGAAATCAACAGTTCGTCTTATTATTATTAGTAATTAATTGAAATTCAAGATTCTGTGTAAGAGATTTGTGACTTATTTTTTGGCGCGTACTTAAGTGTTGCTAGTGTAATAAAATTTCTACTATTATAGTAGTTTTCCAGTGGATGGCTAAGACTTTAGAAGAATTAATACTATTCAAAAGATTCGCTCTCCGATATTTGTTGGCTAGAGAATCTAGACTTTTATCTTTAGGAAAAAGACCTGTAAACAAGAAGATAGCTAATTTTGTTCGCACTCATCAAGAGGACAGTACGATTTGGAGTAACTTCTGTGATTCCTTAAATGAGGATTTGACGAGGAATTTGAACGTATTCGAATGGAGGAGTGAAGAAAAGAGGAGGAATATAAGAAGATCGTATAGATTGGATTCTACGTCCAGACAGGTTTTGAAGAATTGTGATTTATTTCATTGGTAAGTTCATATATCAGCTGCTGAGTAATAACCGATTTGACACTTTTTTTGTTCAAAAAATAATAATAAATAAATACGTCACAGAACGCCATATTGACCTAACTCCGTACCACAAAATAATTACACACAGAAGTTAGACTTTGACCTGATTTTGAATTTAGAAGAGTTCGTTGACATATGCTAGGGTTGTTGCCCTTCATGACTACATAAGCGCGCGGCCTCTACCATAGACCTCGACAGTTTGACAATCATAATTGTCATAAGTTAGGATGAATGTGGTCGAAAAGGCGTTTTTGCCCTTTAGTGCGCATGCGTGAGTACATGACATATTTTTAGCTCTTAGTGGGCAGTCAGCCTTTTGTGTCAATATGTATTTTGTGTCCGTACTAAGTAGCTTAAGCACTTATGTTACAAATATTCTTAAATACCTACATATACCTACATATACCTACATATAACACCCAGACACTGAACAAACACAAGTGTTCATCACACGAATGTTTGTCTAGGGTGAGGATAGAACCCGCGACCTTTGGCGTATGAGGTTGTTTGTACGTTTATCCTTCCCGGAGATCGAACCCGGATCCCCGAGCGCACTGTACTATCGAGGTGGATCTTCCCTATAGCAAGACTATTAATAGCACTAGTTCTAGTAGTAGAGAATAACAACTTATGTACTTAACTCGTATAAACCAATATGCGCACACGCATACAATAGTAAACCGCATTCAAGGATGATATGAGATATGACTTGGGTGGGTACAGAAGCTCTTAATATTAATTTATAATAACCACATCGATGCGTGTGTCATAAATAGCATTAAAATTAATTGGTATTTAAAAAAAAGTTTTTTTAAATTAGATTATAGGCCAATGATGGAAAGTGACGATAAGGTCTAGGATGACTCGCGTTTGCCTAGAAGATGACTGTTCACTCTTGCCTTAAAGATGTCCAAGTTATAGTGGTCGGGAAAAACAGACCTCGGCAGGGAGTTCCACTCTTTAGCTGTCCGTATGATAAATGTGGAAGCGAATCGCTTCGTACGGGGTCTACGGGCAGGTAATTAATTATGAAAGCTTTTATTTTAACTGTGGGAGAGCCACGCTTCGGCATGAATGGGCCGGCTCGACCGGAGTGATACCACTGCCTCACAGAAAATCGGCGTGAAGCAGCCCCTGTGCTGTGTTTCGCCGAGTGAGTGAGGGTACCGGAGGCCCACCCGGGGGGAAGGGGATAAAAGGTTGGCAGCGCACTTGTAACTCCACTGGTGTTGCAGGTGTCCATGAGCGGCGGCAATCACATAAAAAAAAAATTGCAATGTATGTTCGGGTGAACTCTGCAACTCTTGAAGTAGAACTCAAATTTTGAAGCAGATATCTTCAGCCGATTTTTTATTAATTGAAAAAGTGGCCGTGACAGACGGACGCGAAGACAGACATTAGTTTTATCTATATAACCTGGAACTCTTTTTAAGGCAAAAGTGAATAGGCTTATCACGAGCGAGCATGGCTCACATTAGATCTCTTCTTCACTGAACATCAGGTGTGATCGAGGGTAAATGCTTGTCTGTTGTCAAATAAAAAAAAAACATGTCGAATCTTATGGTTCCGTTTTTGCTATTTTTTTCTTTTATTTTTCTCTTGTTCCCTAGTCATTAAGTTTGCTGTTGTCTTGTTTTGTTTTTTTTTTTCTTTAATTGTTGTTTCTTTGTATGTGCCAAATAAATGTGTTACTCGTATTCATTCATTCTATTTGGCTACGGAATCCTAATCAACCATCCGTTTATCGAAACGCCTGAACGATAAGTTTGTAAATCCTTCAAGCCCATAGATGCCTATCGTTTATACGAAATCGCCTATTCCATTGTTATTCTAACCCATGATACCAAAAACTAGTGTCGTTTCGGCCTAAAATCAAGTTTCGGCGCCACTTTCGGTTTCGGCCATTGGCCGAAACTTTTGCAGAAACCGAAACTGATTTCGGATGTTCACCCGTGCTCACCCTTTTTTTTAGTTACCCAGGGGAAATATGTTACGCATACCCGTCCACTAATTTGTAAATGGCATCTGTCAATTTTGCCATCTGTAATGAGTTTTTTTTGGGCATAAAAAAAAGCGGTAAAAGGAATATTGGCCATAACACCTGCAGTATATTTTTTTTTTGAGAGTAATTAATGTCTAAAAAGCGTAATTCACATTCGGGAAGCCCAAAAACATAAATGGCGTTTTAATTTTCATATCAATTTTTCGATGAAATGTTGTCAATTGTCATGCGCTGTTTGGATACATGCTTTTTTATTGGACTATAGGCCAATCGCACTGATGGAAAGTGACGATAAGGTCTAGGATGATGTGTGATAGCTACCTAAATGTTTACAAAAAACATAATTTAAGTACTGTGGTTCCATTTTATGACCTAATTATACAGAATAATGCGCAAAATTCACCAATTTCAATATTTTAAGGAACATACTTGACCACGTGAGTTTCGGTTTCGGCCGAAAAACCACTTCGGTCGGACTCTACCAAAACATGTTATTTTATCACTCATCTTACGACATACAAATGTTTCAGTGGCCTTATCAGATATCGGTTGATAGGGCTAAACCCGAATCTTTAGTTGTATGAGTACGTTAGTATCTTACTCCGTTAGTCATTCAAACAGTCGTGTGTGAGTTGTGTTTCTATTGGATTTTATCTGGAAAATTGGTGAGTCATGTTTTTCATCATCATCTTTTTACCACAGAATACTTAAGGGGCTACACGAATTAAACTAGCGCCGCCATCCTATTTACACCGATTGTAGCGAAAATACGATATTTTTAAAAAAGCAAAACATTACAGACTTAGATCCAAGTAAATTGGATTTTTCAAGATGCAATACAATATTTCTAACACGTGACAAGTAACTATAATGTCAAATATTGCTAAAAGTGGCCGTTTTTAGCAATAATTAACATTATTGTTACTTCTCTGTAAAGAGGGTTAAAGGGTTGACAGCGCACGCGACTCCACTGGTGTTGCGAATGTCTATGGGCGGCGGCAATCGCGTACCCATCAGGTGATGCGTATGCTCGTCTGCTACCATCACATAAAAAAAGTATCTTAAATCGGTATCATTCCGGTTCTTTGATGTCGTTCTACCCTCCTTCTTAGTCTTATACTGCGTTTACGTCAAAAATGAAGTACTAGGAATCCCGTAAATAACTATTCTAATGTTTCTTGACTCTGTCGGTGTCCGGATACATTTGTACAGATAGCCACATATCAGACAATCAGGTGTAAACTTCTTGTTTCTGCCGGTCTTTACATACCTACTTTTTGCGCGTAAGCGTAGTAAGATAGTATGTAAATACAATCTAACATAATATGTTGACACAATCATAAATTAAGACATGATAAATTGCCCTTTATCATATTCACGTGGACATATTACACTGGCGAGCAAAAGTTTGGATTCAAGACAATTTTTTTTTACAAACATGCTAAATTTAGAAGCCTACAAATAAATTGAAACGTCGTCATCCATCTGCATGGTCTGTGGGACGTCCGTCTGCTAGTCTGCCACCAATCACATAAAAAAACATAGTCAAATACATACATTATCCTTTCCCAAACAAAGATTTTCATTTGGACTATGCATTCCTAATGTAAGAATAAAATAATCCCAGAAAACAGGTAGATTTCATTAGATTTTTTTTTTCGGACAATGGCGTGTTTCTGGACTTAGTTATATATTTTATTAAAATTACACCCTTCCACTTCTACTTCCACACTTCCAAATATATATAAGGTTAGTTTTTATACTAAAACATTTAACACTTTTCGACAAAACAATAAACTAAAGGTTAAATTTATCATAAAATAAGACCTTCACATAAAAACTGCATGGTCACTTTGTATGAAACGCCGATTTTTTTTTTGATATATCAACCAATGTTTCCTAAAGAAAAATGTCCATAAGTATGTGAGCTACAATTTAACTAAGTATTTTTGTACTAATAAAAAGATAAGGGTCTATGTATACAACTTTTCTCTTTTCTGGCATAGATGTTTATAGTTGTAAGTTTGAAAATGAAAATGAAAAATGCTTTATTGCTTTCCGAGTTACATACTTAGACTAGCAAATAATTAGGTACATACGTTTCTGAACTAAGTTCGTATAAAAGTTTAATCTTGATTCCAAACTTTTGCTCGCAAGTGTATAGTGTTATAGTAATGTATGTAGTATTTAAAGTTAGATAATTTCAAATTCTTTTCCTAAAGCTATCATTAGATAATACGTTGATAATTGGATATACTTAAACTGAAGATAAGTTCTGATTAATTGTATTTTTATAATTTATGAATTTTACGAGGTCGTTAAACTACTGAATGGTGAATTTATTTTGAAAAAAATACCTAAAGTATCGGTTTATCAGTAGGTATACAACGTTTAAAAAAATATGCAATAAGTAATACTTAACGGCGTAAATTTATACGGTGTAAAGTGTTCATGCTGTACCTATCTTTACCCTGATTCATAATCATGTAAAGTAAACTGACAGATGTCAATGTGCACCCCATACATTATCACTCAATTTGACACATGCAAAATGTCAAAATGGATAGTAACTTGTCATTTTCATCTGTCAGTTTACTTTACATGATTATGAATCAGAGTATAGGTATGTACGGAAGGTTAGTAAATAATTATTTTAGGTTTAAATGAAAAATTTTCAGGAAACTGTATACAATTTCATAAAACTATTATTACCATATTGAATTACATTAGCCCCATTTGACGCGCATGATTTCACGAGAGACTGCAAGTGGTTATACTAAATAGTGTTGCTATAAATGTTGTAGAATACTCGTACATAAACTCTGATTTTCAATTATGCGTACTGACAGATGTCAAGTTCCCATACGTTTTGACATTGTTACTTCTTCAATTGCTACTGAAAAGCAGTCAAATTGACACCTGTCATTTTAGTTGGCATAATTAAAACCACACCAGCCTGAATTTGAATTTACATATGCTAGGGTTGTTGCCCGGCATGAGTACATAAGCGCGCGGCCTCTACCACAGACCTCGACAGTTCGACAATCTTAATGTCATAGGCTAGGATTAATGTGGTCGAAAAGGCGTATTTCCCCGTTAGTGCGCATGCGTGAGTACATGACACGTTTTTAGCTCTTAGTGGGCAGCCTACTTTCTGTGTGTAATTATCTTGAGCTAGTAGGGGGGTGGGGAGGTCGCCGGCAAGACGCCAACGCTCGAAAGGACACTAGTGTGGGATCACTGTTAAATTCACACAACATCTCATACACCGTGCGTTGATCGTACCCAGCTTGAGGATACTTAACGACCAATGGAAATGCCACCCAACATTAACACCGTCTTAGGAATAGGTTTGTTACAATTTGAGAGATATAAAAGAAAATCGACTGCTCCAAAAAATAAAGACCAATTTGCAATACGTTTAATATCGGAGATCGGACTTTGTTCTTCGGAGTAAGCGAAATATGGATAAGAAAAAAGGAAAAAAATTACAAATTGTACTAGACCAAATGTGCCCTTGATATATTTTAGACAAAGATTTAATTTTGTAAGCGCAATAAGTCAAAAACTTGAGATTCTTGAGGGCACTTGAAACTAAAGTGTCGGCTGATGCACTTCAAAGGGTTTAATTAGTATTTAGTGATTTGAAGTATCGCGAAGTTATCGTTAAATTATAAGGATCAATTAATGGTATTTTGTTCTAGCACTGCTATTGTGTGTCAAGTGAGTTGTCACGTGGACAACTTGCTTTGTTTATTTGCTGCGATTTTGTAAGATTGAAGACTCGGCAGAATCTGTAGATCGTTAAAACCAGTTAAAACGCCAAAGAACGGTGGGACCTCGTGGGACTGACTTTATATGTTGATTGGTTGACAACTCTCACTTGGACTTTAAAGTGCCTATAAAAATATTTTAAACGGCTATTTAATTGTTCATCTAACTAACGTAACCTGCCCAAGTTTAAAATTGCGCACCAAAATTAAAAAAAAACACATCAACAGTTTTAAATTTAGCAGTATCTCGTATTCTTTTGCATTGCATGCATTTATGTATTATCTTTTTACCTACATAACAGATCTGCAGTGCCTTACCCCTTGTTAATTCGCTGTGTTATTCCTCTACCCCTAGGTTTTTTGGAAAAGATCGCTACTAGCGATAAGTTTTATTTTATTTTTATTTGTATATGTAAATTATCATATTATTAGCATTCTGTAATATTTTGTGCAATAAAGAGTATCTATCTATCTAATAAATGCATGCCAAAATTACTCAATAATATGCACCAAATAAATTCCTGGGTTTTTTAGGCGGGGCGTCTTTTTAAAAAGTCTTGAAATTCCGGGGAGAGTTTTTTTTTGGGACGAATTGCCCCTGTATGTAGTTGTTGCTGTTTTCTTATATGTGAAGGGTGGATGTAGTTATAAATAAATAAAAAAAATTGAGACAACATCACATACATTGTCCTGGTCCAAAACTAAGGTTTTCCCTTGTGCTATGGAAACCAGAAACAACGAAGGTACCACAAACACCCAGACCCAACACAAATATCTGTTTCATCAACAAAATGTTCGTTTTATTTTCTTAAACCGAAACTAAAATCTGGCTAAACCTAGTACGGCACTAATGAGTAATGAGATATCCCCGCGTCATACGGTCCATCGCCTCTACCCAGTGCATGGCAATGCGTTCCGACCATTGAGCATGGGGGACTAACTGTTGTACTAGTTTTAATCAAATGATAAACCAGAGCCTAACAGAATACTAAATAGTACAAGTACAGAAAACCCACTCTTAAAAACCGTTTAAGAAAATAAAGACTCAGGCTACCATAACATAAAGTTGAAATTTCATTAAGTACTTTTTTGGTGCATTATGTATCTGCTGCTCATTTTTTTACATTTTATCTAACTCTTAAGTTTTCTTGGGTCTGGGTGTTCTGGGTTGACGTCCCCAGTCAATTGTCGTCACTTGGCACACTTGGTCACTTGGTGTTGGTGTATTAGGTTGATTGGTGTGATTGTTTGGCGCATTTATTTCATTTATTTAACTACCTCCTTATATTTTATATATTTTTATATCTGATTAGATTATTTATTTATTAAAGTATAAAATTATAGCAGTATCTCGTATTAATTTATTACTAGTATGCATTTATGTATTTATTACGATGTATTTATTCTTATTACCTACATAAAAGATCTGCACTGCCTTACCCCTTGTTAATTCACTGCATTATTCCTCTACCCAAAGGTTGTCTGGAAGAGATCGCTATTAGCGATAAGGCCGCCGATATTGTATTTGGAAATTACTATTAGCATTAAGTTCTGTAACGCGTTGTGCAATAAAGAGTATCTATCTATCTATCTCATTCTCTCTCCCACAGCGGCGGCAGGATGACCGAAGCGCCAGTAGTGACGGTGGAACAAGGGAGGCTGCAGGGCCGCGTAGCCGCTAGCGCCGCCGGCAAGGCGTTCTACAGCTTCCAGGGCGTGCCGTACGCCAAGCCGCCGCTAGGCTCCTTGCGCTTCCTGGTTAGTATAACTTACTCTAGCAAGTTCAACTAACGCCATCTGTTATCAAGAGGCGGTAGGTACAGTGGCCAGCACATCAAGTTACTACAATCTGTCAAATGTCCTCAGTTGATATTGAACCAAACACGTTTGACATAAAAGTGAGGTTCGATTGAAGAAATTTGACAGATTGTAGTAACTTGATGTGCTGGCCACCGTACTATCTAATAAGCACACGTACCTATTCTACAGTTTATGAACGCTGGTACAGAAGACTTGTATACTCGACATTGAAGTCGAATTTAGAGATTTCTTACATGCGTCTATGCAAAATTGTAATTCGACTTCAATCTCGAGTGCACGAGAATTGTCCCCCAGGTAATAATTGTGATCTCGTGTTTCGAATTTTTCGAACATAACTCGGGTTTGTGATCACCGCATTAGGCATTGGTTGGTGGTGATTAAGCCTAACCCCATCATAGCAGCGATGACTTGATTTCTATGATGGAGGCCTTTGCCCTGCAGTTGGACAGTATATAGGCTGATTCTTAACTTGTTTTATATCACCATCACATGTAACCTGCACGCTTCGTAATTCGCATATCAATAAATCAAATCAATCAATCAAATATAGTTATACCTAATAGTTCCTGGTAGCTTAATTTCTGTGTCAAAAGTAAAGTTATACGTGATAGGTAGCAGGCGAGCAGGCGGATCGCCTGATGGTAAGCAATTGCCGCCGCCCATGGACACCTGCAACACCAGTGGAGTCACAAGTGCGCTGCCAACCTTTTATCCGGTACCCTCGCTCACTCGGCGAAACACAAAGTTATAAAGTTTGACAGTTTATTGCTCATTGATCGTGCAAAGCGACATCTTTGGATGCACTTGGGAATTACAGGTTAAAATGTGAGAGAGACATGCGCGGGCGCAGCCAGAGACAATTCGCAAAACAGATTACATAAGATGCTGGCTCGCTATCTCTTATCAGTCCTATCTCGTATTTTGCTTAGATTACTCGCTATCTGTTTGCGAGTATTCTACTTTCTTGCAAACTTGGGTCCTTGTATTTTTATTCACTTTTCACATCGATAGATCATCATCATTTCAGCCAATAGACGTCCAATGCTGGACATAGACCTCTCCTAACGTTCTCCACACAGATCGGCCCTGTGCCGCCCGCATCCAAGAAACTCCCGCGACCTTCACTAGATAGTCGGTCCAAAACCAATGAATTGTATTTATACCTACTGCCCATTAAGGGGTTAATTTAGAGGCGACACGACTAGTTTTACTATTTACCATCGTCTTTCTATCATTCCAGGCTCCACAACCAGCCGAATCCTGGGAAGGCATCCGCGACGCCACCTCCGAAGGCAACATCAGCCCCCAAATAGATCCAGTCCTCCACAAAGGATACTGCGGAGATGAGAACTGCCTATACCTCAACGTTTACACTCCGAACCTGGATGGAGCCTTCCTCCCAGTCATGGTTTACATCCACGGAGGGGGATTCAAGTATGGATCGGGAAGCTCAGCCCTGTATGGCGCCGATCATCTAGTCGATAAAGACGTGGTAGTCGTTACTGTTAACTACAGGTTAGGGGCGTTAGGTTTTCTAAGTCTGAACAGTCCCGATGTTCCAGGGAACGCTGGTTTGAAAGATATAATCCAAGCCATTAGATGGGTTAAAGAGAATATCCACAATTTTGGTGGTAATTCTGGCAATGTCACTCTGTTTGGCGAAAGCGCTGGGGGTATAGCCACTTCGATTCTTACTGCTAGTCCTGCAAGCAAACATTTGATAAGCAAAGCAATAATCCAGTCTGGTACTGGTTTGAGCAATATGGCCGTTCAAAAGAATCCTATAGAAAACGCTAAGAAACTGGCACATCTATTAGGAAGCGAAGCAGAAGGATGTGGACGAAATTCTTGACTTCCTAAGAGCAACTACTGCTAAAGAATTAGTAGAAGCAACTGAGAAACTTCAGCCTCTTAGATTTCTTGGCAGAAAGCTACGGGAACTACTTCTCTTTTATAGTTGAGAAAGAGTTTCCAGGCGTGGAAGCGGTTTTAACGGAATCCTTCTACGATATATTAATATCTGGTCGTGTAGCTGATGTGCCCCTCATGATTGGTTCGACAACACTCGAACTGACGTTGGAAAGGACGACAGATGACTTGCAAGTTTTCATTCCACAAGACTTGCATGTGGCGAGAAACTCTGAGGAAGCTCTAGAAATTTCTAATAGAATCAAGGACCTGTACTTCAAGGGGAATCATACTGGTGTTGAAAGTCTGAAGGAATACTTCGAGCTTCTATCTGATAAGTTTGTTAATATAGACACTCATAGATACGTGAAGAGTCTGGTTCAAGTTTCGACCAAGCCGATATACTACTATAAGTTTGACTATGTGGGTGAATTGAATCTGACAAAGAAGCTACTCACCAGTTTAGGGCTGAACCATGCTGGGCATATGGATGAGTTGGGGTACCTCTTCTCCAATGAGTTGCTGAAGGATGTGGTGCCAACGGCGCAGGATGTGAAGATGAGGGAGAGGATGCTGCGTCTTTGGACCAACTTTGCTAAGTCTGGGTGAGTATTTTTTTATGTGATAGGTCGCAGACGAGCAGACGGATCACCTAATGGTAAGCTATTGCCGCCTGCAACACCAGTAGGGTCACAGGTGCCAACCTTTAACCCATTTAGCGAAACACAGCGCAGGCGCTGCTTCCATCTGGTTTTCTGTGAGGCCATGGTAGTACTCCGATCGAGCCGGTCCATTCATGCCGAAGCGAGATTCTCCCACGGTAATTAGCTCGGTTTTGTGGAATTAGAAATTGATCATACATTTTTGTAGCAGTGTCTCTATTTGACCTAAATACCATAAACATGATCTGTTTATGCGAAGTGCTTTATCAATTACTAGCGGCCGCCCGCGACTTCGTCCGCGTGGAAAAGTAACTTTTTACCCCACTTTTAACCCCTTACAACCCCTTTTTCGCAATAAAAAGTAGCCTATGTCCTTTCTCAGGGTCTAGACCATCTGTATACCAAATTTCATTTAAATCCGTTCAGTAGTTTTGGCGTGAAAGAGTAACAGACAGACAGACAGAGTTACTTTCGCATTTATAATATTAGTATGGACTGCGAAATCTTAACGTAAAATAGATTAATCGTAGATATTCATAAATTGTTTAATACGTTATTTGATTTCAAGATTGTAATCTTGCAATGTTATACAAGGAGATAAAATCAAGTAATGTTGATTTTACCTATTAAAATTGTATAATGTTATAAAGAATTACATATCCATTCAAGATAATAATTAGACACATTAGACACATCACCCAATCTATCAAATTTCTTACATCAACAATAAAAATCCTATATTTTTGCAACTTTTTTTGGACTCTAGCTCCTTTTTATTGGCAAGAGGTGGTGCAGGACTGACCTAGATGGAGGCTCTTATTATCAGAGGCCAAGTTCACTCGGTCGCTGCACCAGCCTAGTTAGTTTTGCAAATAAATACATTTGCATAATAAAGAACTTTATCTATTCCAGTAACCCAACACCAGATGAAAACCACTTCATCACAGTGACCTGGCTACCAGTCACAACCGATAACCATTATTACCTTAACCTTGGCAACGAGCTGTCCCTCGGCACCAACCCTGACAAGGAGAAGATGGACTTCTGGGACGAGCTGTACAACAAGCACTTCAGGATCTGGGAGCATCCTAGCATCAACAATGATGTGGTCAATCGCAAAACACCAATTATAATAGAGGAGACAGTTGCCACCCCTGTGGAAGCCCAACCTGAAGAGACAATCGAAGCATTTGCAGAAAAACCAGCTGAAGCTGTAGATGGGAACGGCGAGAAAAGTGATGGCGATAAGGCAGTAGAAGAAGTACCGAAACCTGCAATTGTAGCAGAAATACCTCAAGTCAAACCAGAGGTGGTCGAAGATACGAAACCGCAGATAGTAGAAGTCATAAAAGAGGTCGAAGAGGTAAAGAAGGTAGAGGTCACACAGAAGGTGGAAGAGGTCACACAGAAGGTGGAAGAGGTCACGCAGAAAATTGAAGAGGTGCATGTAAACGGTAACGGTACTGATGCGAGCGACAAGAAAGTTGAAAAGAAAAGAACGTCAAATGAAATTAAAATGGTGCAAAATTCAAACGGAGTGCCGAAAGATGTGATCAGGGCGAACGATCCTCCGGAAGACGATCTTCCTAAGAACATAGGCGTCAATAAGTTTGTGAACTTCTTTGAGTCGCTTGGCGGTAAGAAGTGAAGCCATATAGTGTAGAAATTTGGATATTAGTTAGCCTTTCAACACATCAGCTTTGTGTATATTTTTAGAAAGTGTCTGCAGGTTTGTGCTTAGATAAAAATCTACTACCTAAAATCTTAAAAACGCTGTATAATATCAAATGTTTATTGCTGGGTTAGGTGTAAATAATGCTTTAATTTATGAATCAATAAATTTTGATTTTGAGTATATTATATTTTCAAAGACAAGATAAAAGATTGATGAAATTCTAGTAAAGTTATTTATCAAAAAGTTGATTGTAAATATCGTCCACAGATAAGAAATACATTCGGCGTTCACGCACGACGATTGCACGTTTAAAATCTTGGCCATTTTAGTAACTACAACAGATAATACAGCGAAAAGCAATAAATTACCCAGTTGGACTCAAAAAAGCCTTCTGGTTCATAATCCAGAAGGCTTTTCTGAGTGAAATTGAACGGGCGAGTTCGTCGTATTTTTTACTATGGGAAACTATCAAAGAAAGTGACACTTGTAAGGGATCCATCATCAGGCCTTCAGGGTGAGGATGACAGACTCAATAGGTACTAAGTTTTCTTTCAACCTCATATTTGGATCTCACGGCCGCTTACCATCAGGCGCAGTGAGGTCATCTTGATTGTCATCAATATAAAAGAAAAACTTGAGCTGGGAACCAGGGGGCCTCTACTGTCGTGCATTCGATATTGAAAGTCGAATTTGAGACGAATGTATGAAAATGTATAAATTCGACTTTAATGTTGAGTTCACAAGAAAGGCCCATGTTAAGAAATGCGGATTATAAAAATATTTCAATCCCAATTTGAATTTCTAGTTTCCATATTTCTGGAATCAATAACAGACTACGATCTTGTAAGTAGTTAAAACATTTTAAATTGTATTTCTTAACTTATGTAGGTACCCAAAGCTGATGGTTTGAAAAATCTACTGTAGATAATATCGTATATCATAAGAGTTCAGTATTTATTTAATTCGAAATTTGTGCATTTTATAGAGATGTGTAAGTAATGCTGGTAATATGACGCGGGTGATATCACGCGGCCAAGTAATATTGCATTACTTATTACCCGGCGATACGAACCATCACACCATTACTCGAAACATTACTCGGTACTTCGTATCAAAATTAATATGAAATAAATAATTAACGCCCGTATTTCATAGTGGTTAAAGCCGTTTCCATAAGAACACATTACGTACGCGCGCGGTCTATTACTTTCTTTCTCTTATAATCCTCGAGTGAAAGAGATGACATTAGATCAGAGACATCGCTCATCCGCGCCGGTAATATTGCATTACTTATTTACCCGGCGATACGAATCATCACACCATCACTCGAAACATTACTCATTACATCGTATCAAAATAAGAATATGAAATGGATAATTTACGCCCGTATTTCATAGTGGTTAAAGCTTTTTTTATAAAAACACATTACTTACGCGCGTGGTCTAATACTTTCTTTCTCTTATAATGCTCGACTGAAAGAGATGACATTAGATCAGAGACATATTGGATGTTCGGAACAACGATTTGCTATGCAATTTAGACCTTAATTTCATAGAAATAAGTTTTTTTTTACATGTGTCATTTGTATCGACGGCGCTCTGTTTTGGCGCCAAAGTGCCTCAGATCATACGAATACGAGGTCAGTGGAGGTCAAGGAATGAAATGATGCAAATTATAACTATACTAGTTGCAAACCCGGCTTCGCTCGGGGAAAAATGTGACTCATCATAATATAATGCATCAGGAAAGTCATGATATTCATCGATGGCGCCACTGCCGCTTATGTCATAACGCATGGTAACCACATCTATACTAATATAATAAAGCTGAAGAGTTTGTTTGTTTGTTTGTTTGTTTGTTTGTTTGTTTGAACGCGCTAATCTCCGAAACTACTGGTGCGATTTGAATAATTCTTTTTTTGTTGGATAGTCCATTTATCGAGGAAGGCTATAGGCTATCAACATAATAATATTAAGGGGGTTGTAAGGGGTTAAAAGGGGGGTAAAAAGTTACTTTTCCACGCGGACGAAGTCGCGGGCGGCCGCTAGTTGGTTATAATACTCAAAAGCCTTTAATAATGCTATGGAACTATGTAAATAGTTCCCATAAAGAATTAATTTCACGACTTTATTGAAAGACTATACACACACATCTGTACAAAATGTAAGTAGTGTACCTAGATATTTATGAGCAAGGTAGGTATAAATTAACAGTGGGAGAGCCACGCTTCGGCATGAATGGGCCGGCACGACCGGAGTAATACCACGTCCTCACAGAAAACTTGATTGGACCCATTGACATCCTTCCATTTGAAATAATAGGTAATAGAACCTAATAATTATAAATTTTATAAAAATACAATACTCAGTACCGTTAATACCACTTTTTAATGTAAGCATTAAATATTTCCTCTACAAACATTAATTACTTACATTGCAAAACTAACGCGTCGCAAAGTAAAACTGTTTTCGTAATTCGCTACTTCACAGATTTCTGAAATATATTTTATAATATCTATAGAGTTATTAATTTAGACTACCCTACAATAATATTTTTTCAAAAAATATTTATTTTGGCTTGGCGAAATATTTTATTACATCAGCTCAGAGTAATATTCATTCATAGTACAGTAATTTTCATACACCGAGACATAACAATTGACAACATTTCAAAATTTCTAAGCCCTAAAATAAAAAATACCATTTCTTTGTTTTCTTCTCCTGATATCGAGAATATATCAAAATATTTTTTATATTGCTTATTTACTGAGAAAAAAAATTATAACTGAAAACTGAAAAATGACGTCATACTTACACTGAAGAATGAAATATTTCCTTTGCCTATACCTTCTCCATTGCTAAAACTGATAATATCTGTGAATTAACTGTCATGTGTCTTCAGTGACATTTGTAAAAATAATTCCTCGTACTCATTACAATTCTCATAAATTCTCATTTATAATCGTTTACAACAAAGAAACTATTGCGTATGTGCCAATGAAGGATCCGAAATATTGTTGTGTCCCTATCTGCACGAACAATTCTATTCATGCTCCGGAGAAATCCTTTTTTTCATTGCCAGTGTCTACGAAGTAAGAATGGTGCAATGCATTGGTTATTAAGAAATTAACTGTTCTCTGCGTGTTTTGTACTTAGAAAATTAATGAAGACGGTGAAAGGACGGGTCAAATTGAAAGCTAGATTGCCATCGTAGATTCATAGGTGTATAATTATTAAAATTCAATAAATAAGCTTCACATAGGTAGGTACTTAAGTAGTTATTTATTTACACAAGGTTAATAAAAAATATGAAACATTTTACATCTTTTATTTTGCACTCTATACTTTTTTGAAACATATAATTTTTCCAAAATACCTAAGCAGCATCTATTATTTTTTTAACACAGAGCTCATCATAGTCAGCCAGAACTTATGTATCAGCACTGGACGGTACACAAATATCCCACCGCAGTGTCTACGTAGGCTTCCCGCAAAGCAAGTAATGCTTTAGCACTACGTAGTTCAGCAACGTTGTAGCAGTCGTTCTCTTGCATGAACTCCAGTAACATTAGATAGTTTACTCTTGGCAAGTTTCTACTATCAGCAACTTGAAATCCGTCGGAAACTTTCATTTTATTTAAATAGTATGGGAAAAAGGGAGGTTATAATTCTATGACAGACAGATGCAAGACATAAAATGAAATTGTCAATAGTTGTCATGTATTCCTCAGTAAGCACAGAGTATATTGTATCTCAGTAAGTATGACGTAATTTGGCGCTTACGTCTGTTTAGAATACGAAGGATTAAAATATGTTTTTTAGGTATCTTATAAACATAATTTCGAAAAAACAAAAAATATGGGTCGCTTTATTTTATATCTACTTTCATATAAAACAATAATATAGACATGCAAAAATTATGAAATGTTGTCAATTGCTCAACACTATCGGGTGATGTTTCGAGTAATAGTAATATCACCAAGTGATATCACTTTTCTGCTAGTGTGATGAGATATTACATTACATTTCAGTGCACTGTTATGCTCATCTCTGGCATTTTAAAACATTCCTTTTAATTAGTTTTTGGGACCAAAAATTTCGATAAATGTTACATATCATCTATGTACTTAGTTAACTATTTTAGTCAAAACTTAACAAATTTTATGTCTAGAAATAATTATTATAAACTTTATTTTGAACTGGACTTTACATTATTTTAGTCATCTTTAAATCCTATACACACTGCATTTGTCAATTTTTTTTAAATGTAGATAATTAAATCTAAAATTTCCTTATATATTTAGCGTTATTATTATATTTACTTAAATAAAATTGGTTAAAGAGATGCTTAATTTTTACATTGGTTGAAATGTGGTTGACTGTAATTGGTCCTCGAATTTGCCAGATTAAAATTACTTATTCAATTGTTGTAATCGATTATTAAGATCATTAAAATCATGGAAGTATTGTTATTCGTAATGTTTCTTTTAACAATTTATGTAGATATGTGCCAATAACTGAAATAGTGATAGTTTTACATACATACATAATTCTATTCCATTATTTTATTATTACTTGGTAATAATTATAGATGTGTATTTTTATATAATTACTATACTTACAGAATAATTATAATCTTGTAAATTAATTTGTTTGTTTTACTCAATACTTTTCAATAAAACCAGACAAAATACACTCTCGGTACCTAATAATAATAGTCGAAAAGAATAGAATAAACATTTGTAAGGGAGATCCATGTTGCAATATTTAGAAAACTAACCAAAGATTTTAAATATTACCGCCTTTTTGAAGCAAAGTACCTTTTATCGTGCATGGTAGAAACCGATGAACAAGACTAGGCAACATTATCATGCTAAACTCTGTACACCCAAAGCTACAATACTCGTTCACTTTTGATAATCTACTGTCAAAATGACAGCGCGAGCAAATCTTCCTTCATTCATTCAAATTATTTTTCAAGGACGAGGAGGAGCGTTACAGGAAAGTTTTGTTTTTATAAAGCGTGTAAATTTCAAAAAACTTTGCACACAGTCAATTTATTCTACCAAAAATGTCGTCCCTCCCAACCAACATCAAAATTGAACCGGGGACTGTAAAGCTTGAGGTAAATGTGGATTTTTCAAGAGACGTTGATACGACACCTCTTCTACCAGAAATTCGAATTAAATCCGAACCAATGTCTCCCGGCAATGTAGAGATCAAAGCCGAGGTTAAACCGGAGCCGTTAGTCCCCAATCCTTTTATCAGCGGCCCAAGGAAGCGAAAATGGAATGGAAATAACAGAAACAGATTTCGTGAAGGGAATCCTGCCAAATACAGATTTGTTTCGGGCCCTGGACCAAATAATCGAACCGGTCGAGTCGCCTTGGCAGATGTGTGACTTAACACTTCCACCCATTTACAAAATTGGCGTATGGGACAGAAATTTTATGTCCAAAAGTGCTTTGGAAACGCTAAAAAGAGCCATCGTTTCTGGAAATGATGAATAGTTACGACGATATCCCGAAGATTTGCGACTGCATTGAACAGCAAGGTTGGTTGCAAATCTCATGCTTAGATAAAGAAAACACTCAATGGATACACAGGACAATTCCACGATTAAAACCCTGGCCGTACGCGCAACTTGTAACTAGAGAATGCAGATCTTACAACAAATGGTTAGTTCCCTTAAGCGCGGATTATCAAAATGCTAAAAATGTGAATGAGCTAATGCTCCTATTGAAAAGACAAAATAAAGAATTGGACACCAACTGGTGGCGTATATCAAATGCGGTGTACTATGATAATTACTTCACAGTCGAGTTTATACTGACTGAAGAGCAAGTCGATGAGCTACGTCGAGTAAGTTACAGGCCAACGGTTGGATTTGGTAAGGCAGTTGTTAATATGAACTTCCTTAAATGCATTAAAAATTTTAACAGGGGGTCTTGTTACCCAAATGGGGAATATTATTACTAGTCATTCATAATTAGTATGTTTATTCGGATCGAAACAGAGTAGTAATGTTAAATGTTCTAATACAAATCATAGTAATATTAAATATGTAGTTATAATGAGATGTATGAAGTGATGATTCTTAAGATTCATACCTCTAAACTTGTTAGTAAGGGCCTGGTGGCTTATAACGAAGACGTCCCGTAACAAATGAGAATTTGGGTATTTCTCATTTTCTGGAAAGAGTGACTTCCATGGAGGGCAATTTTTTCTGTACTTAATTGATGATGCATTTTAATAGATTTGGTATCAGCGGTCATGGGAAAAGTACTTGAAATTGCCCTCCATGGAAGTGACTTTTTCTTTTTGGAAAATGAGAATTACCCATATACCTGTCACATTCAAACAAAAGTGCACACAGCGCGTGTGAAAGAGAGGGGAACTCCGATTCGGTCGTAACATCCACTTCAAATAAGGCCCTCAATGCTTTGAGACAACCATATTGCACCTTCTGTAGACAAAAGGGCAAAGTGCTATTGATTTCCTTCTCTTCAATAGGCCCTTGTTTTGCCGAAAGTGCAATATTTATAATCAAAATTAACAATGTAAACTTTTTATATTACATTTGAAAATTTTGGCATATATCTCTTGTCTGTTTTTTCGTAAGCATTTTTTAGCAATATTTTTTTTAATCTGATTAAGACCTGATTCAACCAAACAATAGCTTCAAGCTGTAGTCCTCATATTTGAAATCTTAATGAAACCGAATTTTGACAATGCCAAAACTAGTTTTTTTATGATAAAGGTGGCAGACAAGCCTACGGATCACCTTTGTAAAGTGGACTCCATTTTCCGCACTTAGACTCTTTCGGTCCATTGTACGTGTACGGATCATCTTTATAGCTATAGGTTACTGAGGATTACGGTTTGAACATATGCAAACACAAAAATATGTTATTCCAAAATACTTGAACGTCCCTTAAGTTAGTTTTAATAAGTACAGTATGTGACCTGTTTCTAAATAAGTTATCTATATTTTTGTGCAATATTAGAAATAGCTATTTAATTCATATTTAAGTTTAAATTTAGTGCTGTCCTCTGGATCCACACCGAGTATGTATACAGGGTGTTTATTTATTAGTAAACAAATTAAAATAGTTCTTCCTAGTCATAATTACAAATACAATTTGATCGGTTTGCTTTTAGACTTGAGTATGAATCAGCAGATTTTTTTTTAGATATTATTTTGCTCCATAGTAAAAGGAATTCATTTATTATCCAGAACACCATGTTACAATTGTGCACCGAAATAAATCATCCTGTATGTTTTCTTTTTTGTTCTTTTAGCCTTTTTTTTTCAACATAATACTCCATTAAAGATATAAAAAAATTAACAAAATTAAGTATTTATTATTTGTCTTAAGTACAAACTGTCTGTCTTCTATGTTTAACTGTCGCACTCAGACGTTAATTAAACCTTTGTCACCCAAGTAAAAATATTGACCTTTATTTTAATACACGTAAGGACTATCCTTAATTAAGATAGTGAGCATTAAGGTTTAATTACGTCTCTGAGTGCGGAAGTAAATCGTTCATGACTTAAAGTGTAACTGACTGAACGTTTATCTTATTTGTGTCAATTGTTATGGTCAAACTGACCCCAAAGACTGTTTAGGAATGTAAATGCTCAAAGTATAGTTGGGAAATATAGATATTATCTTTAAGATGTCAGCGAATCTTCAAGTATGTTACTATGAATATCCTTATTATATCTAAGTCTAGAAAAAAATCATACTTAATGATAAAAAAAGTATTTATTATTTAACTTAAACAATTTAAAATTAAAGTGATAAAACGTTGTGAGGTTATTAATTCTAAATAAATGTTGTCATATTAGCGGTTGAATTATAAACTGACAAAGTCGGATAAATAAAATTAAGAGAACATACCAAAATGGTCCATGTGGCTTACAAAGCAAAAAAAATATTTTAAATAACAATTTTAAGTATAGGTAATATAAATATTTTAGTTACTATATATATATACCTATTGTTATATTAATATATATTTAAATCTTTAACAAAATAATACTATTTTGATATTCATTTACAAAAATGGATATTCATAGTAACATTTTATTTTAACTTCCATTATTTTTAACTAACTTGTAATGTCTTTTTATTATTATTTTTGTATGATCTCAAGTTTTAAAATAAAGATAAGTTAGTTGTAATTGTAAATATTGGGTCAATATAATATAAAGTGCATATTAATTTCATTCAGGCATTTACATTGGTCATTAGTTTCCGCATGGGCAACGAAAATGCGGTGTGCTGGGAAAATATATGCCCCCTTATTACAAAAACATAGTCTAAAGGTATAGCTGGAGGCACGAAAGTATAGCGATGACCGTTATTTTGCGCACTTGTAAAAAAGAAGACTATCAAAATTAGTTTCTGCGCACTCAAGGTCATAACTACACTTTCTTGCCTCGGACTATAGACTGGTTTAAAACTGATGATGTCACTTTCATTTGTGACTTTTGTAACAGAGTTAGCATCATTTTTAAACCATGCCTAACTTTAGTCTCAGTTTTGTAATAAGGAGGAAGTTTTTCTATTGAGTCACAATCTTAACGTCGTAAGACCTGTAGCCTTACCATGAGTTTGAAATACTATCCTCGCTATCGAAAACTATCGCTTTGTCTCTTTCATTGTGATGCATTTGAAAGAGACAGAGCAATAGTTTACGTTATGTCAGTTTTCGATGTCAACTCATGGTAGCGCTACTGAAAGCCTTATACGAGGTAAAAACAATTGATTTTCTATTGTGTCTGCTGTCTGGGCCTTACGACGTTAAACAATTTTAAACAGCTCTGTGTAGTTTCTGTGAATTTGTATGACAAACTCTGGAATTATTTAATGTTGTGTAGTCTTTATCTTAGCTTTAACCCCTGTATTACAAAATGGAGACTAAAGTTAGGTCACGGTCTAAAAATTGGGCATAAGACTTAAACCTTAAATTAGACTGATGCCGAGAGATGTCACTATTATACTCTCGGCGTCAAAAAAATCGCACATCTGCGTAGTTTTCATACTAACGCGCTCATATCACAGCTTCGTATATTAAAAAGTAAAACATTTTATTACAATATTTTTAAGGTAACATTACCAATATATGCTCGTCTTTTAATCCAACATTTTCATCATCCATGGAATTTACTTGATTCGTCCAAAAAAATTAAAAAGTAAATCAGTTTTTCAGTTCCATAGAACATTGTATGGGACAAGAACATTGATTTACTTTTTTATGTTTTTGGGAAAATTAGGAAGTTTTCACGACTAATTAAGAAGCATGATTAACAGACGAGCATATAAAAACCATGTTACGTAAAAAATATTGAAATCAAATGTTTTACTTTTTTATATACGAAGCCGTGATATGAGCGCGTTAGTATGAAAACTACGCAGATGTGCGATTTTTTTGACGCAGAGTGTAATATTGTGACCGCGTCAGACTTAAACCTAGACTTTGGACAATATTCTGTAATAATAGGGAATAAGCATTACACATGCAAGATTTTGAAAAAACATATTATATTGATAATGAATGTACCTTCTAAAATGTGATTTTAAAAGTAAAGATTTTTAAGTTGAAGTTATTGTGTAGTAGATTTAAAAATAAACTGTTTTTTTTTTAATGAAAATGTATTTTAATTATACCTTTAATTGCCGCACTCAGATACTTTAATTGAACAGTGGGAGAGCCACGCTTCGGCATGAATGGGCAGGCTCGATCTGAATAATACCACGTTCTCACAGAAAACCGGCGTGAAGCAGTGCATGCGCTGTGTTTCACTGCGTGAGTGAGGGTACTGGAGGCCCAATCCAGGGCAAGGGGGGTTAAAAGGTAAGCAGCACACTGGTGTTACAGGTACAGATGAGCAGCGGTAATAGCTTACCATCAGGTGATTTGTCGGCCACTCGTCTACCAGCTAAATCATAAAAAATTCCTTACTTGTAATATTGACTCTTTGTAATAGAATTTTTCATAGAAATGTGAAATAGGTATGTAGGTAGGTAGGTAGGTAGTAAATTTAAATCAGACAAAAACTATTAACATATCTTTATTAAGACACTTTCTCTGTAAGTACATATTAATGTCAATATAAAAATAATAGGTATTATAATTTCTACATACATTAAATACTTAAAGTAAATTTTACTAATGCACAAATTTAAATTTAAATAATATATATAAATGTGTAATGTACAGTCAACCACACATCAAGTTATCACAACCTGTCAAATTTCCTCAATTGATATTCAACCTACACATTAGGTAAATAAATCTATCTATATCTTCTTATATACTATTTATAAAGAGATAACTTCTATAGACAACGACAAGGCTTATAGGCAAACCGAAAACACGAAACGCTTTCGCGATTTAATTGAACACAGGGCCATCTATTGGTTCATTCGTGAATTACGGTCCCGAAGCGAAGTGAGGGCGGGCCACTAGTAAATAATAAATAAATAAAATTGGAAAAACGAATCATGTTACAATCAATACTTATAATCTACTTATACTAAGAAAGCTATTTTTAAGTTGGTATGACGGTAAGATGAGAGTCGATTGAAGAAATGTGATCTTACTGTCAAACTTATTAGATTGAAAATCAGTTGAGGAAATTTGACAGATTGTGGTAACCTGATGTGTGGCTGTCTGTACGTTACTAACGTTTTGGTAACATTTAAAAAACAAGCTGTTTCAGTATTTTTTTAAGTAGCCCCAAGTTCCTACATTGTTCCATATTTAACACCTTAATGGGCAGTGGGTATAAATACAATTAATTAGTTTTGGACCTAATCTCCAACACATAAAGGTTCAAAATATGGTGTCTAACACATCAACCCCATAAAGGGTTACTTGCCAATCTCGGGAAAACTTATACAGGGTGTATGTTTCAGTAAAATTATAATATTTTTTAAACCTCTTAGGTTTTACAACTAATTCCTGTATTTTGTCCAACTACTAAAATATAAAATGAAGGGTACAGGCAAAGAACAGAGAATGTCCTAATGAAACGATTTTGAGAAAAACGCAACGTAAAATAAAGAAATATAATATTTTCTATAGTTTTTTTCGCTTCGGCCATAGATAAAAATGTCTTTTTGGCGCCATATTTTTACTTTTTTTTTAAGTTAAGTGATTGGGGACTAAAATACATTAGGCAAAGATTTGCCTTCAATAAAATTCAGAAAATTTTCAAAAAGTGACATTTCCTGTTCTTTGCCTGTACCCTTCAAATAAATATACCTAAGTACATTACCTAGTTTATTTGTGCCCCTGTTATACCTTTTTTTGTACTTTTTTATATGATAGTTGGCAGACGAGCTGTGATATGGATCACCTGATGGTAAGCGATATACCCCTGCAACACCAGTAGAGGGCAACACAAGCGCGCTGCCGACCTTCGACCCCTTTCCCCAGATGTTTTCAATTTACGATTAAACTACTAGCTCTGATTTTTAATCATGTAAAGTAAACTGACAGATGAAAATGACAAGTTTCTATGCATTTTGACATTTTGCATCTGTCAAATTGAGTGTTAATGTATAGGGATGACACATTGACATCTGTCAGTTTTACTTTACATGATTATGAATCAGAGTTTATATAAGTTAAATTATTAGGGAAGTCCAGCATGGGGGGGGGGGGGGGGCGGGGCAGCTGCCCTCCCCTGCCCCCCTCGGGTACGCCGATGAATGTGTCGTTGTATCAACGTCTTTTGAAAAATCCACTCATTTTTGACCAAATTGTCACTTATGCCCTATTTCCTTTTAACCGTCGACTAGTTTTTCTCAAATGAGGGTATTTCAAATGCAAAATCCGATAGATGGCGCTACGTTGACGTCAGGTCCAACCACTAGTGGATTGATTACATTTTGACGTATCATGTCAAAATTATGAAGTTATGTTAAGAAACAACCAATGTCGTCAAAGTTGGACATAACGTCAACGTAACGCCATCTATCGGATTTTGCATTTGCAAAAACCCTCATTGTGACAATCCTTTTTGTTCACATTACAACTTCGGTTTTTGTCCACACAAGGTATCCCAAAACTTGTAGGCGTCCCAATCTTCATTTTTCACTAAGCTCATCTCCTCATCTACAAGGAGAGTCAGTTTATCTTCTGGGGTGTATGGCAGCCATGCTACTGTCTGGTTACTCCAAGTTGGCTTACTGTAATAGGAAATGATAAAAATCTATACTATTTATAAATAGATAACTTCTCTAGACAACGACAAGCTTATAGGTAAACCGAAAACACGAAACGCTTGCGCGATGTAATTGAGCACAGCGCCATCTATTAGTTAATTTCTGAATTAAGGTCCCAAAGCGAAGTGAAGGCGGGCCACTATCTGTAATATTTATAAAGAGACAGCTTCTACTAACAAGCTCAAGGCTTATAAAGGTGTATCTGTGAACTTTTACATCCTTTTAACCACGTGTTCTGTCAACCATTCTGAACAACATTTTGTTCAACCACTTTTCTAAGTTCATCCAAACATTTTTTCGACTCTCCGATCAAGTCACGTGACCGACTTTGTATGAAAAGTTGTTTTTTTATGCAAATTCCCACCCTGTATGTAAAAAAAAAACAAAACACTTGCGCGATGTAATCGACACCCAGCGCCATCTATTGGCAGAGATTGGAACTAATAGCAAAAATTTGTGCCGAAACGAAGTGAGGGCGGGCCACTAATGAGATACAAGTATTTTGTCTTTTCTTAGGAGAGCCACGCTTCGGCATGAATGGGCCGGCTCGACCGGACTGATACCACGGCCATATAAAAGACTGGCGTAAAGCAGCGCTTACGCTGTGTTCGTCGAGTGAGTGAGGGTACCGGAGGCCCAATTGGGGGAAAGAGGGTTAAAGGTTTGCGAACTATGTGACTCTACTGGTGTTGTAGGTATCTATGGGCGGCGGCAATCGATCCGTCTGCTCGTCTGCTACCTATCACATAAAAAAACCTACCGTAGCTGGTAAATAGGTAAAAAACCACCCATAGATAAAAAACCAACCCATAGGTAGGTCCAATAGAGCGGAGACCCAATTGGGAACAAGGGGGTTCAAGATTGGCAGCGCACTTGTGACTCTACTGGTGTCGCAGGTGTCTATGGGTGGCGGTAATCGCTTTCCATCAGGTGATTCGTCTACTCGTCTGCCACCAAAACATAAAAAAAAATTGGTAAAAAACAAGAAATGCATAAAAAACACTTGCTTCTGACATCATGTCATAAAAATAAACATACTATCCGTGCGGATAAAGAATGGGATCAGAAATAGCGACGAATCTATTCACTTCTCGCTCGCACACTATTACTATTATTAGGTACCGTCTATACTGTAAATAGTGTGCGAGCGAGAAGTGAATAGATTCGCCGTCATTTCTGATCCCATTGTTTATCCGCACGGATAGTAAAAGAATTTACCTGTTTTTAGCAAAATTGGTGAAAACTTCACAGAAGAAATCTATAATTTTCTTGTCCTTCTCATCTGCTTTTTTGTCATGACTCTTTCTATAAAATGGATACTGAATGGCATCGCCGTGCGTTGTTCCATTCACACCTAGATTCGACATCGTTTTAATATTCAAATTGCCAACATATTTAAATTTGAAAGAGTAATACTGACTATTGTGCTTGGATATAAGTTCTGAAAAGTGTGTTATGTCCCGATTGAAGTAAGAATCTGATAGGAATTTCACATACACATCTTTGGTCTCATCGCCAACTTTCTGTCCTTTAAAATAGTATCTCTGTAACTCCTTCGCAATTTTCTGGAATTTCGCATCACTTCTATCTAAATACATGTAACTAGGTACAAATTTCCCAAAATCTTTTTCATAATGTATCCATTTTCGTCTTTGAACACAAACGCCGCTCCTTCATGACTGTTCGAACCAGTTATCATCGGGACTTTGATGAATCTATTACTTTGAAAAGATAAAATTGGTTGCTCTATTATAAACCTTTCTACTCCTGGCAAATCTTTCTCCACAACTGGCATTAGAAGCGGATTTAACTGCTTTTCGTTTTCAGTCCCAACGTATGCATATATCAAGTCTTCTACACCTACACTTTCAAATAGATCTAGCAATTTATTCTTATCATTGGTTTTTATCCCAAGATTTGCTGCTATACGACTGGCTGTTGCTACATAATCTTGCATACACAAAAACACATCGCCTATCACATTTCCAGATTGTGTTATCATTTTATGAAACAACCCTTCAGCTATTGGAGAAACTAGAAACGCTGTACATATCGCTCCACCCGCACTCTCACCAAACAGACATACATTATCCGAATCTCCATTAAAGCTTTCAATATTTCTGTTAACCCATTTCAAGGCTGCAGCGCAGTCTTTTAAACCTGCATTTCCTGGGACTTCTGGAGTATCCAAACTTAAGAAACCAAGAATATTCAATCTGTAATTAACTGTAACTAAAATAACATTATAGCGAATAAAGTAATCAGGTTGGTAATAATCTGCATATCCGAATGTGATTCTACCGCCATGGATAAAGAATAGAACTGGTAGTTTCTCCAATGCTTCTGCTGGTAGACTTGGTGTGTATATGTTGAGGTATAAACAGTCTTCGGATCCTTCAAAACCTTTGTTGGAGAAGACGTTCACTTGGGCACATTTGTTGCCTGGTTTCGTGCAGTCACGGATGCCGTCCCAAGAGTCAGGGGGTTGAGGATCCTGGAAAAAAAATTCGGAATAATTATTTTTTGGACGAAAATTTCCACCCAATGGCAACCCGATGGACGCCGACAGCGGGGTAGGCCCAAAAAGCGATGGGCTGATGACCTCAACAGTTTTGCCCGCGATTGGCAACAAATGGCATTGGATAGAGATCGGTGGAGGGATTTGGGGGAGGCCTTTGCCCAGCAGTGGGACAGTATAGGCTAAATAAGAAAAAATAAAAAAAATATTTTACGTCCAAGTCCTGATATAGTGTCAGAAATGTTGAGATCAGGAGCAGACAGCATGGCAGACGAGCAGACGAATTACCTGATGGTAAGCAACACCAGTAGAATCACAAGAGCGCTTCTAACCTTTGACTCCCTTTCTTCCGAATTGGGCCTCCGGTAACATCACTCACACGACGAAACAGCGCAGGCGCTGCTTCACGCCGGTCTTCTGTGAAGCCGTGGTATCACTTCGATCAAGCCGACCCATTCATGCCGAAGCGTGGCTCTCCCACGGTTAAAATTTATCAGTAGAAAACGACATTTCGAACCAGCGGTAGATTATATGTTTTGGCATTCATAAGTCTTCTGTATGGACCTAACTTGAATAAAGTAAACCTAAATTAACTGTGGGAGAGCCACGCTTCGGCATGAATGGGCCGGCTCGACCGGAGTGATACCACTGCCTCACAGAAAACCGGCGTGAAGCAGCCCCTGTGCTGTGTTTCGCCGAGTGAGTGAGGGTACCGGAGGCCCACCCCGGGGGGAAGGGGATAAAAGGTTGGCAGTGCACTTGTAACTCTACTGGTGTTGCAGGTGTCCATGAGCGGCGGCATTGCTTACCATCAGGTGATCCGCCTGCTCGTCTGCTACCTACCACATAAAAATAAATTAAAAAAAATAAAGATTTTTCTAATTCTATTCTTAAGGATAAAAAGAATAACAAACCCGAAACCGGAGTTTTCCAAGAGGCGGCTTCGCATACGGTATACCTTCGAAGCTGTAGTACTTTTTGCCATCAAAAGCTGTCCGCTGCTGACCTTCTATAACTCCTTGGGCTACCCTCACATGAGGAGGCATCCTGTAAAAAATAAATAATAAATTCACACAACATCTCATACATTGACCTCACTCCGTACAATGTAGGTTTAGCACTTGTTCTGTAAAAACATGAAACATAAAACATTTATTTATTTGCTAAAATACACATTGATACATGGTGTTACAAATGGTATCTTGTAGTTATGGTATCCAGCCTGCCAGCAGGCGTGCAAATAATATAAATTTTTATTATTTGCAATAAGTCAAGAAAATTATGTGTTTGTGTAGTGTGCTGCACATTTGTTTTTAAGCTAATTTGTTTATTAGCGTCAAGGATGTAGGTAAGTACTAATTTGTGTACCTACCTATTGTGATATTCAATAGGAATAATAATTTTCTGAAAAAAAATATGTGGAGGTCTATTGTCTAAACTCTAAACTGATAAAAATCATAGTTCTCTGAACATGTTCGGTAGTAAAACAATAATATTAAGAACACAGGTAATTTAGTTTAGATAGAAAGTTGATTTTTTTACTTTTGATATCGGTCAGAAAAAATATAATTTAAAAAATTTGAATGTTCTTACATACCTGTAAGTACAAGTTTATTGCTCCGTCCAAAGATCATTAATTGAGTCACGTTGGATCTAATTATCTCGATTCCCTGATAACGAAAAGAACTTTATTGGAGAATGTAAACAAAAATAAAGTTTTTGCAAAAGTTCTGCAATTACTATAATTCTGCACAAACGTCTTACATAGTGGGTGGAGACGACTTATAGAAAGTTGTGATGTTTATACGGCGACGTAATCAACTGAGAGAGACACTTCGAAGATATTGTAAAATTTTAAATAGGTAACTTGCAATTTTTTTAACTCTAACTTGTTTGGCATTTTTGTCAACTTGTCAAGGATATAATATTATGTCAATGTCAGTTTTGCATTCATCATTCGGTCATTTTCTATTTAATTTCATTCATTTATTTTCATATAAAAATCTTCATCGCCTTGGAATCTGTAAAATTAAAATGACACTTTTTTATACTTGTCTTGGTGATAGTCGTAGCATTAAATCATACAATTTAAAATAACGAAACGCAATGTGAAAGCGACATCTCACGGCAATGACGAATTCGAAAACGTCAGTTGTCAATTTCAGTAATGGCGGCCATCGTCTTTACGACATATGTAGCGTGACAAGTCATGTCGTTTTTGTCCATGATATATGAGAAAATCCAATGGCAGATTCTTTCTTCGGGTTCGATACTTTATCGGTGAGTTCGTCCGCTTTTTTCTGGTACTAATAACCTGCTGGAAGATGTGAAATAAGTCTTATTTTAACCAAGAGCGTTCTTGCCAGCATGCCAAGTAGAATTTTTATTTCGCAATTTTCACCCATTATTACCTCGTTAATGGAGTAATTTCAATGTTAATCGCTTTACCTTAGTCTAATTTTGGTGTACATAGTTTATTTTGTCGCCAAACTTAAATAAATAACATGAAAATTTAATAAGGTGCATGTCTTGTGTATGCGTATGATACTGAAATTCATAGACGTATATAGCTGTGTTACTATTTGTTGGTATCTTGGAATAAACAAGAGCAAAGTGTTTACGACTGATAGGTATCCATCATCTTTGTTGACGAAATGGTCAGTTGGAATTGGCAAGTAAACTGTATTCTATTTACACTTACCTACATAATTTAAAACTATGAAACACTTTCTTTCATACTGGTGCGATGTGTCATACATCTCGGCTGTTTTGAATGTATAATCAATGACTAAAATATTCAGGGTAACTCTGTAGACTAAACTTTGGGTTGAATAGATTTGGTTGACTAAAATCAATGTTTTTATACAGATCTTTCATGTTATCAACCCAAACATTCTTGTATCTATACAGTTGGGCTGTTTTTGTGTGCATAACAGTACGGGTGGCAAATAATGTTGAATCAAAATTAATAATTGAATAACCTATTGCAATAATAATTATTTCCCGCACTCATAAATGTTAATTAAACCGTAATTGTTACAAAAATACCCTTATTTGATTTGACTTAAAGATTGTACATAATTAAGGTAATGAGCATTAAGGTTAAATGACATCCCTGAGTGTGGCAGTATGTTGTTTGGATAATGTTAGACAATTTCTATACTACTACTAAAAATGAATGCATAAAGAAGGTTGGCTCAGAGTTTATTGACCTACATGTTTTTTTAATACAATGTCAGTAGGGTGGAGCTCACCTGATGGAAAGCAACTTCTGTAGACTATAGACTCTTGCAACTCCCGAGGAGCTGCATATGTGTTGCCAACCGTTTAAGAACCCTAACATTCCTTTTTTGAAGAATGTTAGACAATGCATCTTATTAAGTGTCTCCTGCACATGTTAAAGTCAGCTTCTGACGTTTGCCAATCTAAGCCAAGATCACACTTTGTGAAACATCAACAAACTCATACAAGTAAAAAGCTAAAATTTGGATATAGATTATTGCGGTGAATCATTTAGATGCAAAAGTATTTCTTTTCTATGGTTTATTATATCTTGTAACACTTCACATTACATTATATCTTGTAATCAATCACTTAGTCGAATTGTAAGTGTAAAGCCATCACTGATTGATTTCAGGACTTAAAAAGACCATTTTGCTGTATTAAGAGGACAATTTGTATCATGTCCAATCATGGGATTAGATAGTGCAACTTACGGTCAACACCCTCAAACAATTACATTAACATGGATATGCCTGCAGGATTTTTCGGAAATATGCTACGTGTGTAAATCTATTAGAAATTGTAATCCATTTATAAGCATTGTCAGTATGTCTATGTTAAGAATTCGCAAGAAATAGCACACCTATATGTCTATGTAATGTAACGTGGACTTTATTTTCCGCAAATAGATTCTCATTCGGTCCACTGTTTGTGATCTGATCATGTTTAATTAATTTTATTTACTTTGTTTCAGAACTTAAATGACGATGAAGGGGGTGGAGAACCTTCCGAGGACGAGTATGATGCTCTTAACGATGAGACCTTTGGGCAGGACTGTAAGCATCCAACATTTATGACATAATGATTAGCACATCAGTACAATTTAGGCTCGTCGAAAAAATATCGATACATCGATATATCGATATTATTTTTTCAATGTATCGATATTTTTGAGCGATATTTAATGTTTCGATATATCGAGGTATCGATATAAAATTACAAGTATTGAAAAGGTATAAAAATCGATATTTTTTTATAATTAAAAAACCTAAAAAAGAATACTTTTTTATACTAACAATTTTTAACAAATTACATTTTTTTGTCTTTGGTCGACTCGATGTACTGCGTTTCAATTTGGTTGACTTTAAGTTGGCAACAATATTTTTTATTGTTGTCCATGATTTAAAAAAAATAAAAATTATGTCTCTTGATTAGTATTTATCTAGTAATGTAAGATGATTGAAGAAATAGAAATAGAAATAGAAATAGAAATAGAATAGAATATTGATATATTCAAAAAATATTGATACAATATATATCGATACTTTATTGCATTTCCGACATCCCTAGTACAATTATTTTAATGAAAATACTGTAAGAAGCCGTTTAGCAATATAAATAAAAACACACACCCCAAATTAATTCAATCCAAAAATAAAAATAATTACATAAAAAACTTGCCATTGGTCTAGTGGTTTAAGTATCGGGCCGTAGTTGGGTCGCCAATCCACATTAGGCAAGCATGGTGATTAAGCCTAATCCTTTTTCTAGGTTGTTACTTTGGTAAACAGATTAAATACTAATCTTTTTTCAATAAACTTCCAGCGGAGGAGTTTGACTGGGAGGTCCAGCACTCGCACCTGGCGCTGCTGGACGCCGGCCGCCGGCACACCAGCGGCATCGACGACGCCGCCAACGATCAGCTCGGTCAGTGGCAACTAGAGCATTCAATACCGCGATATATTTGCGATACCGCGGTACCGCAGTATCAAATAAATAAATGAAATACCGTAAAATTTGCAAAATTGCGAAATTTATCCTAACTAGCACATTAGCGTTAAAACAAACTGTATATCTCTTATATTTAGGTATGGTATACGTTATACTTATAACATTAATAAATTGCAAGCCATATAAAAGAAAAAGTTTTGATTTTGATAATTGAAAATGTTTCCGTAAAAAGCACAAGGTACTGATTGTTTGTATCAACATTTAAAGAACTTCTAATTTTATTGCATAAGTAAAAGTGGCCGTTTTTAGCAATAATGAACTTTATTGTTCCTTGTCACGTGGAAAACATATTGTTTTGCATCTCGAAAAATTCAATTTACTTGCATCTAAGTCTGTAATGTTATACTTTTTTTAAAAATATCTTATTTTCGCCACAATCAGTGTAAATTGGTTGGCGGCGCTCGCTAGTTTCGTCGATATAGCCCCTTAAGTATGTATGATATCAAGTTTAGATATGACATTACAGATAAGCCACCATTCATACTGTGAACTAACGTAGCAGGGAATTCCCGTCTCATCGTGGACGTTTCCGAATACAATCCCGAAAACTTAAGTCAAACAACACACAGTTTGGCGTTTTTTGGCGGGGATTCCCTGGCCCACCGAGCTGTTTTTAAATATAGCGAAATTAGAAGTCATAATTTGGCTTTTGCCATTGGCAACATATTAGATTGAGTCTTCGTTTCGGCACAAAAACCAGAAACAACGAAGGAACTACAAACACCCAGACCAAACACAAATATCTGTTTCATCAACAAACATTTGTGTTGGTGCGGGAATCGAACCCGCGACCCTTGCGTCTCAACTGGCGCACAAACCATTGCGCTAAACGGGTCGTCGGACGGATTGTCTGGCGCATTTATTTATTACTAGCGGCCACCCGCGACTTCGTCCGCGTGGAAAAGTAACTTTTTACCCCCCTTTTAGCCCCTTACAACCCCATTTTCGCAATAAAAAGTAGCCTATGTTCTTTCTCAGGGTCTAGATCATCTGTATACCAAATTTCATTTAAATCCGTTCAGTAGTTTTGGCGTGAAAGAGTAACAGACAGACAGACAGAGTTACTTTCGCATTTATAACTAGTGGCCCGCCCTCACTTCGCTTCGGGACCGTAATTCAGATATGAACCAATAGATGGCGCTGTGCTCAATTACATCGCGCAAGCGTTTCGTGTTTTCGGTTTACCTATAAGCCTTGTCGTTGTCTATAGAAGTTATCTCTTTATAAATAGTATTGATTAGCGGCCGCCCGCGACTTCGTCCGCGTGGAAAAGTAACTTTTTAACCCCTTACAACCCCCTTTTCGCATTAAAAAGTAGCCTATGTTCTTTCTCAGGGTCTAGATCAGCGGTCGTCACACTTTACTGCTCAAGAGCCACACATAACAATGTGAGCACTAAGGTCCGGGCCGCATTATATGTGAAGTACGGATGTGTAGTTACTATTAATTAAAGGAATCTACTTTACCGCGGGCCGCACGACTAACGTCCGCGGACCGCAGTTTGATGACCACCGGTCTAGATCATCTGTATACCAAATTTCATTTAAATCCGTTGAGTAGTTTTGGCGTGAAAGAGTAACAGACAGACAGACAGAGTTACTTTCGCATTTATAATATTAGTTAGGATTTATTTATTTATGACCAGATCCAAGTCGTGTCGGAGGCCAAGATCCACTTCGGGTCGCTGAGCCAGCGTAGTAAGTAAGTAAGTATTTATTTATGTGTTGCAGAGGCGTCCCTCTCCCAGTTGGTGCTGGACGACTCGGACACGGTGCAGGTGCGGACGCTGGGCTCGAACGTGTGGCGGCACGATCTGTCCCTAACATCTGCGCCTACGGTGAGTTGCTGAACTACCTGAGGGTTGAGAGCGATACCCTAATAATGACGTCACTATACTCCAAACTGGAATTCAAGACCAAAAAATCTAAGACAGATACATCACTGTCAAATCTGTTAATGTCACTTATGTCATTTTCAAGTGACGTTTTCAGGTTTCGCCAACCTTTTTGCCATTACTTTTCTTATTATGCAGACTAAACTGTCAAGTTTCCATACATTGTTAAAATGTTGTGGGTAGATACCAAATGTTATTAACACCTGAAGTGTTACAAGCGCAATACCATCTTTGAAAACTAAAATTACGGATGGTTAAGTTTTATTAAAGTGTCTTGTATTTAAATGAAAAAAATTCAAAACATATTTTTTTTTATTATAGAATCACAATTACCAATAAATACCTAAATTACATCAGCGAGTGTTTTTAGAAAAAAGGGGTATACTATGGTACGATCATTTTATTGCAGTAGTAACATTCTAGTAGATTTTTTGGTCTTGAATTCCAGTTTAGGGTATAGGTATCAGATGTCGATATTTCAACGACAGTAAAATACCCTATTGACTAAAGATGCAGTCACAGCAATATTTGTACCTACTATGACTTTTGGAAATGTTTTATTCCCAATTTAATATTTTATAATGCTAACTAGTGGCCCGCCCTCACTTCGCTTCGGGACGTAATTCAGAAATGAACTAATAGATGGCGCTGTGCTAAATTACATCGCGCAAGCGTTTCGTGTTTTCGGTTTACCTATAAGCCTTGTCGTTGTCTATAGAAGTTATCTCTTTATAAATAGTATATAGATAATATAAACTTGCAGCCGGTCCAAACCCTCAAGAATGTGTGCACCGTCGAAGAGTTGGAGCGGCAGCTGCGGCAGAAGCAGCAGCCGCAACCCATCGGCAACCAGAACTTCTTCCAGGTTGGTTTACACTTAATGTACCTAAAGTATCAGCCTATATCACAAACCCGAGCTATGTTCGAAAATTTCGAAACATACTGTAGCTCAACCCGAGAATCGAACCCGGGACCCCGAGATTTCGGCCCGGTACTAAAACTATACACACTTATATATAGTATACCTAAGGGTGTATCTGTGAACATTTACATCCCTTTAACCACGTGTTCTACCGGCCATTCTGAGCAACATTTGTTCTATGACTTTCGAAAATTCGCATAAAAAATGTTCATCTTTCCATACAAAGTCGGTCACGTGACTTGGTCATTTTGTATGGGAAGTCGAAAAATTTTTCGAAGAATTTGGAAAAGTTTGTTGAACAAATGTTGTTCAGAATGGTTGATAGAACACGTGGTTAAAGGGATGTAAATGTTCACAGATACACCCTGTATACCGTAAAATTTTAGTCGTTTTAAACACTGACGCTATCACACTATACTCTGATTCATAATTATGTAAAGTAAACTGACAGATGTCAATGTGTCATCCCCATACATTATCACTCTTTTTTTTTTTTTTTTTAAATGGCCTGTATTGTGTTCATGACACATTTAATTTTGCCAATTTCAAGTGTAAGTTGATAAAGTGAGTCAACAGTCGAAGTCAGTCGAAGTCACAGTCACTCAATAAAACGCCGGTGTTTAGCGTTTTAATGTCCTAAGGATTCTGTGGAGACTATTTTTAACAAAGCCCTAGGTTTTAAGACTCTATTAGGTCAAAGCAAATTGTTCACGTGACAACTCACTCGACACACAATAGCAGTGTAAAAACGACACAATTCCAATGATTCTTATATTAATATCACCCTGCGGCACTTCACTGCACAAAGTAACACCAAATATGTACATAAAAACCCACTAGATACTAATACCGTACAATTTAGTTAATCTTGAAGCTATCATACTAGGTAACAGAAAATTAGCCAAAACCCATTAGCATGTTACAACATCAAAATAAGCAAAATAAAAATAATTACATGGGCTTATAAAAAAGAATTAATAATAAACTAAACTAAACATTTTATTTGCAGCCAAGATTCCAACCAGTTATTCTACAGAGACCACCCGGCTTGCAGGCCCCAGTACCCTTACCCTTTGCCCCGCAACAGATGAGGGATATGGGCCAACCGATCAACAAGATTATCGGGCAACCCAACCAGATGAACCAACTCGGGCAGACAAACCAACTCATGCCGAACCATATGGGCCAAAACGTGAACCAGATGGGGCAAAACATGAACCAGATGGGACAATCTTTGAATCAGATGGGTCAAAATATGAACCAGATGGGACAAAGTGTGAACCAGTTCATGCAAGCATCGAACCAGTTGCAATTTCAAAATAATCAATTAGGTCAAAATAATATGATGAATTTGCCCCAAAATATGCAAGGTATGCAAGCCAATCCGATCATGCAGCAAAACCATGCCCCAATGGGTCAAACGATGAACCAAATGGGTCAATCTGTACAAATGGGTCAAAATGTTCAACTCAATCAAATGGGTCAGAACTCGTCACAATTAGGACAGAATTTAGTTCACAATCTAACACAAATGGGTCAGGGCCACCAGATGGGTCAGAATGTGAGCCAGATGGGTCAAAGTGTGAACCAGATGGGGCAAAATGTGAACCAGATGGGTCAAAGTATGAACCAGATGGGGCAAAGTATGAACCAGATGGGTCAATCTGGGAATCAGATGAATCAGAATTTTAACCAGATGGGGCAGAACCAGATGATGCCGAATGGGAACCAGTTTGGGCCGGGTATGAACCAGTTCCCTCACATGCTGGGAGGGCAGCCCAGACTGATGGCGCCCCCTCCTGGTATCAACATGCCCCGGCAGAATTTTAGTCCAAATATGGCGCCTTTTAGTAATTTTCGCGTAAGTATTATACTACACATTTTAAATGACATTTCGCGTGGGTCTCTCTTTCTCTCTTTTAAAACAGTAACAACTTCACAACAATAATCTCTTCTATCTTTTTTATGATTCAAAAACTTTTATGTGTAGCTGTTAATATATAATGCTTATGTAATTATGTTTTTATCCCGTTAAATTATATTAAATAAATAAACAACTTCTTGACAACACCATTACCTACAAAATGTGACAACTTAGGTTTAAGAGCCTGTGTAATTAAATAAAATAAATAAATAAAATAAATATATAAACTTTACGAATCGACAAATGGTTCTCCCTTCAATAAAATGTGACAACTTGTGACAGCATGACTGTCCCTCCAGTAAAATGTGAACAACATTTGATGACAACATGGCCCCTCCTCCTGTAAAATATGTCAACGTCATGACAACCTGACTCCCCCTCCAGTAAAATGTGACAATTTCATGCCAAAATTAACCCCTCCTGTAAAATCTGACAACTTCATGACAACATGACTCCCAATCCTGTAAAATGTGACAACTTCAATCCAACATAACTCGCCCTCCAGTAAAATGTGACAACTTCATGACAACATGACTCCCCGCATGCAGTTAATGTGACAACATGGGACATATATCTATCTCTCATCAAGAATCTCTCATCAATTTATTTATTTAAGTTTATCGAATGAGCTTGACGACTGGTCCTAAAATTTTATGAATTTATGTTATGATAGATTTGAAAACGAAAATAATACGCCATGAGTAGAAAATACATAGCGGTGACGTCACGGCTATGCGTGTTTGATCAAGTTTATATATCAAGAAATTCATAAAAATCTTCTTTTCCAGGCCCCATCAATGCCATCAAAACCAGCAGAGCCACCAACAATGAACCAGAACATATTAAACATGAACCAACAAATAATACAACAACAACAACTAAAAACGCAATCACCACAAAAACCTTTGAACCAAAGTTTGAACCAACAAGGTTTGAACCAACAAGGTTTGAACCAACAAGGTTTAAACCAGAATTTGAACCAACAAAACCAATCTCCACAGAAGCCAGTTCAAAAGTTGAATAATATTGAATCGAAGGTTCAAAAGAGTCGAGTATATAACAATTCTCAACAAAAGATACCTTCTCAAAATATGACTTCGGAAAATCTTGTACAATTAATACAAAATACACATCCAATGCTACAAATGAATAGTTATCATAATGCGAGTCATCATCCTATGCTGAACCGGAGTAATATTTTCAATAATAATCAGTTTATGAATAATCATTTCTTCAATAATCAAAGGCATAATGGAACTTTTAGTAATAGTAGGTGAGTAAATTTTAATTTATTATGTTATGGGGACAACCCGTTTAGCGCAATGGTTTAAGCGGTTGAGATGTAAGGGTCGCGGGTTCGATTCCCGCACCAACACAAATGTTTGTTGATGAAACAGAGATTTGTGTTGGGTCTGGGTGTTTGTAGTACCTTCGTTGTTTCTGGTTTCCATAGCACAAGGGAAAACCTTAGTTTGGGGCCAGGACAATGTATGTGATGTTGTCTCAATTTTATTTTATTTATTTATTTGTCAGATGGATCACCATGGATAAGCAATAGGGTAGTTGACTAATATCGATGTAGTAAAAAAATATTGATACTTTACCAAAATATTGGTAAATAAGAACCAATAGCCTAAATTTTCAGTTAAAAATATAACGTCTAGCTGGTTTTGTGAGCATTCAAAGTTTCATGGGCAAGTCCATTTTTAAAGTTTATAATATTACAAAAATAATTATATCATTGAACTACCCACACATTAAACACAAACTTTTATTATAAAACTATGTACATAAACGAAACATTTGATATAGCTACCAAACAAAATTTGCTAGACGCGCATACAAGATACCAGCGTGTGACGTCACATGTTGGTAGCCATTTGTATAGAGCGTTTTTGGGCCCGCGTAAAATATGTGCTCTTAAAGTTGTGATATCTCAGGTAATTCAAATCAGAATCAAATAATTCTTTCAACAATGTTTCTTTAATAGAGGGGTCTTTTGATTAAACACATAAAAAAAAATAGTCAAGTACCCTATTGCTGTTGTCCATAAACACCTGAATGAAACACTAGTGGAGTCACAAGTGCATTGTCAATTTTTTGGAAATACATTTTCTAGCAATTTATTTATTTAAGTTTATCGAATAAGCTTGACGACTGGTCCTAAAATTTTACGAAATTTTTTTATGTTATAGTAGATTTGAAAGCGAAAATAATACGCCATGAGTAGAAAATACATAGCGGTGACGTCACGGCTATGCGTGTTTGATCAAGTTCAAAACTGTGATTTTCAAATCATGATATCTCGTGAAGTTTTTAAGATATTAATGTAAATATTTTACGAATGTTTTTTCGCGCGCCGCAAGATAATTTGTCGACACTCGTATTGTGTCGGCGCAAGTTGCTTCTCGCTCACTTGACTGAGCGATGAGCGGGATAGAAGGATGCGCCCTCGCGAACGAGAGTCGACAAAATTTTGTCGCGGTGCGCATGTTAGGCCTACATGTTGATTGGTGTGATTGTCTGGCGCATTTGTTTATTAAAGTTTATTACCCCAGGCATATGAACGGCGAATCAGGCTGTTCGGGCGACGCGGACGCGTACGCGGGGTTGATGTCCCCGCGCGAGAAGCAGTGGCTCATCAACATACAGATGCTCCAGCTCAACACTGGGACGCCGTACATACACGACTTCTACTACACGGTGAGGAAAATACATTTATAATTAATTACATAGTGGCCCGCCCTCACTTGTCTTCGGAACCTTAATTCAGAAATTAGCCAATAGATGGCGCTGTGTCCAATTACATCGCGCAAGCGTTTCGTGTTTTCGGTTTACCTATAAGCCTTGTCGTTGTCTATAGAAGTTATCTCTTTATAAATGGTTTAGATTTGTAATTCCACTGTTGGTTCTGATATCTGTAACACAGGTGCTTGAGCTACCTATCTCAGAGTCAGGCCAATGTATGTGATGTAGTGAAATATTATTATTAAACATAGGTGTTTCACACACCACACAACACACACATATCATGTAATCAATGTGTTTGTGATGAGAAATAAATGAAGTTTATTAATATGAGAATATTGTTTTTTTTTTCAACAGTAATATAAACGTGTATTTTTACAGGTATTCTTAGAGCGGCAAGCGAGTAAAGAAAAGGAGGGAATCAAAGAAGCCCACAAGGCGAATCAGCAGAACCACCCATTCTACAGCGGAGGTGAGTTTTAAAATAAAATCTCTACTATTTATAAAGATATAACTTCTAGAGACAGCCACAAGGAAAATAATAAATCCATACTAATATTATAAATGCGAAAATAACACTGTCTGTTTGCTACTCTTTCACGCCAAAACTACTCAACGGATTTAAATGAAATTTGGCATACAAGATAATCTAGACCCTGAGAAAGGACATAGGCTACTTTTTATTGCGAAAAGAAGGTTGAAAGGGGGGTAATAAGTTACTTTTCCACGCGGACGGAGTCGCGGGCGGCCGCTAGTAATTAATAAATGTGCCAGACAATCACACCAATCAACCTGGTCTCAAACTAGGGCAACCCCTGTACTATGAGTACCAGGTGACGATAGTTAACTGGGGGCGTCAACCCAGAACACCCAAGAAAATTTTGAAAATGTAGTTTCCTAAATTGAGTTAATCTGTAATTATAAGTAAACCGAAAATTCAAAGCTTTAGCGTGACCTAATCAACGCCTAGCGCCATCTCTTGGTTCAGTTTGAAACTACGGTCTCGAAGCATAGTGAGGGTGGGCTTACTTAAATAAATCTTTATTGTCAAATTACAGATACCAATACCTTTACCCCCTTTCTCCCCTACTGAGCCTTCGGTACCCTCATTCGTGCCAAAGCGTGGCACTCCCTCAGTTAAATAATATTATAAATGCGAATGTAACTCCGTCTGTCTGTTACTCTTTCCTGAATGGAATTTGGTACACAGATGGTATAGACCAGTGGTTCTTAACCTTTAAGTCATGAGGGACCATTTTACCAAAATTCTGTCGCGTCAGGGACCACACACTTCGGACATGCGTCGCGGCGCCGTTTGTGTTGTGTTGACTCGACTCATCACGCCACGTCACTAGTTTATTACGATGTCTTCGCGGACCACTTGGAATGCCTCCAGGGACCAATGGTCCGCGAACCAATGGTCCGCGGACCACCGGTTATAAAGCCCAGACAGCAGACAATCGAAAATCAATCGTGTTTGCATTTAAAAGGCTTTTGGATTTTACGGCGTTAAATGTAAACTGAAAGTCATCTATTTGTTTTTTTTTATATTTTATAGTATGTTTTCTGTGTGCCAAATAAATGCTTCATTCATTCATCTTCTGTCTCTTTCAGGCGTGAAGCAGGAGAGCCACCACGGGCGAGAGAGACACAACTCAAACAGACACAACTCTACCAGCGAAGACGCGCCCACGCCTCGAACCTACGTACCCACGCAGTTTGAGAACTCGTTGGGAAAATTGCAGGTAACATGCTACTATATTATTTATGCATGTGTCAGAAAATATAAAATACGGGGTGTATCTGTTAACATTTACATCCCCTTAACCACGGGTTACCACCTCATGCCAGATGGAGTGATGATCTGCGCAAGAGGGCTGGCTGGACTCTGGATGCGAGTAGCCGAAGATCGATCAAAGTGGCGAGCGTTTGGAGAGGCCTATGTCCAGCAGTGGACTGCAACAGGCTGATGATGATGATGATAACCACGGGTTCTACCAACCAGACTGGCCGGATGGCGCATGTGGTAGTGACCCTGCCTCATACGCTAAAGGTCGTGGGTTCGATCCCCACCCTGGACAAACATTCGTGTGATGAACACTTGTGTTTGTTTAGTAAATTAAAGTATCAGCCTATATACTGTCCCACTGCAGGGCAAAGGCCTCCATCATAGAAATCAAGTCATCGCTACTATGATGGGATTAGGCTTAATCACCACGCTTACCTAATGCGGTGCGGTGATCACAAACGCGAGCTATGTTCAAAAAAACTCGAAACATACTTTGCTCGACCCGGGATTCGAAATTGGGACCCCGAGATCACGACCCAGTACATAAACCACTAGACCAATGGGACGTTGTATCTGTGAAAATTTATATACCTTTAACCTCGTTTTCTATCAACCAATCTGAACAACATTATTTTGCTCTATAATTTTTGAAAATACTTTAATGTTCACAGATACACCTTGTTTATAAATGAAATATACTCATTTGCACAACTTTAGGTGGTACAAATACAACCTCATCCCATCATAGTAGCGATGACTCGATTTCTATGATGGAGGCCTTTGCCACAAAATACATATTGACACAGAAGGCTGACTGCCCACTAAGAGCTATAAATATGTCATGTACTCACGCATGCGCAGTAACGGGCAAAAACGCCTTTTCGACCACATTAATCCTAACTTATGACATAAGATTTCGAACTGTCGAGGTCTGTGGTAGAGGCCGCGCGCTTATGTACTCATGCCGGGCAACAACCCTAGCATATGTCAACGAACTCTTCTAAATTCAAAATCAGGTCAAAGTCTAACTTCTGTGTGTGTAATTATTTTGTGCCTTTGCCCTGCAGTGGGACAGTGTATAGGCTGATACTTGTGTTTCCTCTGTTGTCTGATCTGTAACACAAGTGCTCAAGCTACTTAGTACGGAGTCAGGTCAATGTATGAGATGTGTCTATTCACTGTATGTATTGTTCCAGTGCGGTAGTGTGACAGCGCCCCGCAAGATAATCGACGTCGAGCTAGTGGCGGCCGAGGCGGTGGCCACTCCCCAGCGGGCGCCCAGTAGGGCAAGCACCAATAACCCCAATGAGGTACCTGTGTAATTATTGCTAATAACATTATTGTTACTTGTCGCGTGTTAAAAATATTGTATTGCATCTTGAAAAATCTAATTTACTTGCATCTTTGTCTGCTTGCATCTTTGTTTAACTTTCTTAAAAAATATCATACTGTCGCTACAATCAGTGTAAATTAGAGTTGCCGCGAATAGTGGTTATAGCGAATAGTCGAATACCGATTAATCGCCATTCAATTTGGCGAGTAGTCGAATAACTCGACATTACTATTCGACATAAAAGAAAATATTCGGAAAGACTATTTTCCGAGGCAGGAGGACAAACGAAACCGACTGGCTCCCGAACGTGCAGAATATTTTTTTTTTGCACCACAATCTGAGGTACTGTTGGATTTTAAATATTAATTAAAAAGCCAAACTAATTTAATTTCATGATTATGATAGGACAGGCACATATTACAGATAATTATTAATATTTTGTATTGTTTTAATAGAGAAATATATTAAATTATTTTTTTTTAATTCATTACTTTTTTTGTTCATTAAAAGTTTATTTTAGACGACTATTCGCCGAATGACGAATATCAAAAAAATGTCGAGTAATGCCGAATACCGAATAATAGCGAGTATTCGCGACAGCTCTAGTGTAAATTGGTTGGCGGCGCTAGTTTCATCGATATAGCCCCTCAAGTATTATATTTGTGATCCTCTGTTGTCTGATATCTGTAACACAAGTGCTTAAGCTACTTAGTACGGAGTCAGGTCAATGTATGAGATGTTGTGTGAACTGTGCTGTGTTTCGCCGAGTGAGTGAGGGTACCGGAGGCCCACTCGGGGGGAAGGGGACAAAAGGTTGGCAGCGCACTTGTAATTCCACTGGTGTTGCAAGTGTCCATGGGCGGCGGCAATTGCTTACCATCAGGTGATCCGCCTGCTCGCCTGCTACCTATAACATAAAAAAAAAGCCTTGTCGTTGTCTATAGAATTTACCTCTTTATAAATAGTATAGATAGAAGATATAGAAATAGATTTAAAAATCATTTTTTTTTTTGTCTCTCCAGGTCCCCAGAGAACTGAAGAGGACGAAACAGCTGCTCCTGGATATAGAGGCGTTGTACGTCGTTCTGTTGAGGTTAGAGGAACTCAATGATCCTCTGGCGATATCTACAGCGCTCATACTGAAGGTAAAGATTAACTTTATTCAAGTTTCAAAACAAAACTCTTAGTTTTTTTTTTTTTTTTTTTTTGTTTTTTTTCCCCTTTTTTTGCTGCCCCTTGGCTGTTGTATTTATATAAGTTTGTTTAATGTATTTAAAATCTGTTATGGCTGTAAGTAGTACTTATATACATTTTAAATAGTAAAAATTTAAGAGCTGTAGATTTTGAAAAATAAATAAATAAATAAATAAACAACTCTATATCCTAACTAATATTATAAATGTGAAAGTTCTTTAAAAGTCACTTTGTCTGTTCTTTTGTGCCTGTCAATCTCATATTTGGATCTCACGGCCGCTTACCATCAGGCGGAGTGGGGTCATCTTGATTGTCCTCAATATATAAAAAAAAGTAGCTCTGCCTGTCTGTTACTCTTTCACGACAAAACTATTGAAACTATTGCGAAAAGGGGGTTGTAAGGGGTTAAAGGGGGAGGGGGGGGTGCTACCGACTACTCCACGCGGACGGAGTCGCGAGTAACAGCTATTATAGTTTTTTTGAGAAATAATTATTATGAGCATTAAAAAAATATATCAGATCAGCAAAATAAGTAATTGGTCAGCAATATCTAAAGGAGAAAATAAGTTTGCTGACCAATCATTTATTTTGCTAATAATAGTATCTTAGGCATTTTGAATTATTTAAAAAATCCTCTCCCCCTCCCCTTTAACCCCATGCAACCCCATTTTCGCAATAAAAAGTAGCCTATGTTCTTTCTCAGGATCTAGCTAGACCATCCATATTGTATACCAAATTTCATTCAAATCCGTTCAGTAGTTTTTTTAGGTGTGAAAGAGTAACAGACAGACAGGTACTTTCGTATTTATAATATAGGTTAGGATTAACTCGGTCACGTGACATGATCACAAAATGATCATGTCACGTGACCGAGTTAATCCTAATCCTAACCTAAATGCGGATTCGAAAACAAAGATTTTTTAAAAATCTTAGAACAAATTGTTCAGAATAGTTGAAGGGATGTAAATTTTGTATTTTATTACAGGAAAGAGAAGAGAAACAGAAGCAACTAGAAGCAGCGCAGAAAGAGTTGGAGAACGAACAGGAAGACGACTCCAACGTGTTCCTCAGGAATATTGAGTCTGTGCAGCGGCGGCCCAAGCAGGACAGCCCTAAGAGCGAGAGCGTTGATAAGAGACAGGTTGGTTTTTTAAATTAATAATAAAATAATAATTCACAAAGAGCTATGGAACGGAGCATTTTAGGTATCAAAATCACAGACCGCGTCAGGAATACCGAAATCCGCTCCAAAACCGGAATAGCAGATGTGGGTGAAAAGACCGCCAAATTAAAATGGGATTGGGCAGGGCACGTTTACAGAAAGCACCCGGAAAGATGGACCAAAATCGTCACGCAGTGGCAGCCTGCAGATGGCCGTCGCCTAAGAGGCAGGCCTAAGAAAAGATGGCGTGACGATTTGGATCATCACTCCCGGGACTGGGAAATAACGGCAGCAAATAGGCGCCAGTGGAAGACCTTAAGGGAGGCCTTTGCCCAGCAGTGGGATCAAGCAGGCTTAAAAAAAATATTTCACTACATCACATACATTGATCTGACTCTGAGATAGGTAGCTCAAGCACCTGTGTTACAGATATCAGAACCAACAGTGGGATTACAAATATATACATATAATACTTTTCTTTTGTAAATACATACTTATAATACATAGAAAACACCCAGACCAATACAAACAGACATGTTCATGCACACAAATGTTTGTACTGTGCGGGGATCGAACCCGCAACTCTTGGCCCAGACGCAGCATTCACTACCACTGAACCAATTGGGTCATTCATTCATTCATTCATTTATTTCTCTTCACAAATAGGTCTTATGAGCTAGGAATTGTTTTTTTTTATGTGATAGGTATCAAACGAGCAAGCGGATCACCTGATGGTAGGCAATTGCCGCCGCCCATGGACACTTGCAACACCAATGGAGTTACACGTGCGCTGCCAACCTTTAATCCTCTCAACACAGCACAGGGGCTGCTTCACGTCGGTTTTCTGTGAGGCACTGGTATCATTCAGAAGCGTGTGGCTCTCCCACAATCAAATATAATTAGTGTTTAATTTTGGATGCAACCCTAAAAAAGGGCAATACAGCAAAACATGGGAGAGCCTACGGCATGAATGGACCGGTTCGCGTGATACCACGGCCTCACAAAAATCCGGCCCTCGGTACTTAAACCACAAGACCGATGGTCTTATAGGGGCTTTTGTATTCTAAACAGAAATCCATCCATGACTATCAGGAAAGTTCTCGATGCATATTCTAGAAGTTTCGGATAACGAATGGAATTTCCTAGAATGATTAATCTGTAACATTTAATGACGACCCAGTTTGGTTCAGTGGTAGTGAATGCGGCGTCTGGGCCAAGGGTTGCGGGTTCGATCCCCGCACAGTACAAACATTTGTGTGCATGAACATGTCTGTTTGTATTGGTCTGGGTGTTTTCTATGTATTATAAGTATGTATTACAAAAGAAAGTATATAGTATATATTTGTAATCCCACTGTTGGTTCTGATATCTGTAACACAGGTGCTTGAGCTACCTATCTCAGAGTCAGACCAATGTATGTGATGTAGCGAAATATATACCTACTAGTGGCCCGCCCTCACTTCGCTTCGGGACCGTAATTCAGAAATGAGCCAATAGATGGCGCTGTGTCCAATTACATCGCGCAAGCGTTTCGTGTTTTCGGTTTACCTATAAGCCTTGTGGTTGTCTATAGAAGTTATCTCTTTATAAATAGTGTATATTAATACCTATTTATTTATTAGGTGGTGAATCTAGCGGTGAGTCAGAAGCCACCGGTGAAGAATCTTCTCGACGAAGACAAGGAGGAGCTGATGACGAAGATGTTCGCCGGCCTGCTGCACAGCGACAGGGTGGCGCAGATGCTCACCGTGAGGAAAGGACGGGTGAGGATACGTTCCGTCATTATCATCATCATCATCTACAAGGAGGAGCTGATGACGAAGATGTTCGCCGGCCTGCTGCACAGCGACAGGGTGGCGCAGATGCTCACCGTGAGGAAAGGACGGGTGAGGATACGTTCCGTCATTATCATCATCATCATCTACAAGGAGGAGCTGATGACGAAGATGTTCGCCGGCCTGCTGCACAGCGACAGGGTGGCGCAGATGCTCACCGTGAGGAAAGGACGGGTGAGGATACGTTCCGTCATTATCATCATCATCATCTACAAGGAGGAGCTGATGACGAAGATGTTCGCCGGCCTGCTGCACAGCGACAGGGTGGCGCAGATGCTCACCGTGAGGAAAGGACGGGTGAGGATACGTTCCGTCATTATCATCATCATCATCTACAAGGAGGAGCTGATGACGAAGATGTTCGCCGGCCTGCTGCACAGCGACAGGGTGGCGCAGATGCTCACCGTGAGGAAAGGACGGGTGAGGATACGTTCCGTCATTATCATCATCATCATCTACAAGGAGGAGCTGATGACGAAGATGTTCGCCGGCCTGCTGCACAGCGACAGGGTGGCGCAGATGCTCACCGTGAGGAAAGGACGGGTGAGGATACGTTCCGTCATTATCATCATCATCATCTACAAGGAGGAGCTGATGACGAAGATGTTCGCCGGCCTGCTGCACAGCGACAGGGTGGCGCAGATGCTCACCGTGAGGAAAGGACGGGTGAGGATACGTTCCGTCATTATCATCATCATCATCTACAAGGAGGAGCTGATGACGAAGATGTTCGCCGGCCTGCTGCACAGCGACAGGGTGGCGCAGATGCTCACCGTGAGGAAAGGACGGGTGAGGATACGTTCCCTCATTATCATCATAATCATCATCATCTACAAGGAGGAGCTGATGACGAAGATGTTCGCCGGCCTGCTGCACAGCGACAGGGTGGCGCAGATGCTCACCGTGAGGAAAGGACGGGTGAGGATACGTTCCCTCATTATCATCCTACTACTATTATAAAGGCGAAAGTTTGTAAGTATGGATGTATGGATGTATGTTACTCTTTCACGTAAAAACTACTGAATGGATTTGAATGAAACTTTACCACAATATAGCTTTTACATCAGAATAACACATAGGCTACAATTTTTGAGGTTTCTAATGTGAGGTCGTAAAACCTAAAGTCCACGCGAACGAAGTCGCGGGCAAAAGCTAGTCATCCATATAAAGGGGCACATACTAATATTATAAATGCGAAAGTAACTCTGTCTGTTACTCTTTCACGCCAAAACTACAGAACGGATTTGAATGAAATTTGGTGTACAGATGATCTAGACCCTGAGAAAGGACATAGGCTACTTTTTATTGGGAAAAGGGTAAGGGGGTGAAAATTATTAAATACTTAATTAAAAGTGCTACCCAAAGATACTATTCCACGCGGACGAAGTCGCAGGTAACAGCAATACCCAAAACTGGAATTCAAGACCAAAAAATCTACGACAGATACGTCACTGTCAAATCTGTCAATGTCACTTATGTCATTTCCAAGTGACGTTTTCAGGTTTCGCCAACCTTTTTGGCATTATTTTTCTTATTAAGCAGACTAAACTGTCAAGTTTCTATACTACCCGTGCGCATAAACGCTGGGATTAGAAATGGCGGACCGACGATTCAGTACCGTTAGCATACTAAGTACGTAAAATTATAATTAAATATAAGTAAACTGAAATTCGTAGAAAATATCGTTAGCATTGAAAATGTTTTGTTATTTTATTGATTCAAATGATATATAAGTATGTTTTATAGGTTTTATTATTTTGTAAGTAGTATTTTTTACTGTATTTATTTAAAAAATCTATGAAAATAGTTCAGATTGCGATAAATTCTTTTTTCCTAAAAAGAAATTGCTTATAAACAAATAATAATTTATAATTATCGCATCTATAAACGAATTTGTTCTTACAAAAATATACATTTATTAGCGGTTCGCCCGGCTTCGCCCGTGGTAATACATAGCCTATAGTAATGAGGAATAACGTACCTTTCTAACAAAATATGACAAGACTAACGAAAGGTTCAAAACCACGGAAAAACTAGTTCACAAATTTTTATTAAAACGCAGCTTTTTTTTTGTCAGTCTGTACCCACGTGTGCGAGTATAGACGCAAATAGTGTGCGAGCGAGAGGTGAATAGTTGCGCCGCCATTTCTAATCGCAGCGTTTATCCGCACGGGTAGTATTGTTAAAATGTTGTGGGTAGATACCAAATGTTATTAACACCTGAAGTGTTACAAGCGCAATACCATCTTTGATAACTAAAATTACGGATGGTTAAGTTTTTATTAAAGTGTCTTGTATTTAAAAGAAAAAAAGTGAAAAAAATATTTTTTTAAATTATAGAATCATAATTATTAATAAATAAGTTATATCAGCGAGTGTTTTTAGAAAAAAGGGGTATACTATTGGTACGATAAATCATTAGAATTTATTTCATTTAAAACAATAATTATAAGGTACAGCAGAACATTGGTACGATCATTTAATTGCAGTAGCAACATTGTAGTAGATTTTTTGGTCTTGAATTCCAGTTTTGGGTATAGAAGGTCTATTGATGCCTATAGAATGTATGTCTTTATAAATACTATGGATTTATACAGCGTTAAATTTTAGGCGTTTTAATCCGGAAGTCCTCATAATAAGTAACACGAATAAATTTCGTTTAGTCATCAAAATAAAAATAACATTCGCCAGGCGATAATGTATGGAACAGCTGAATTTTTATTTTGCTAATTTTGATTATCTAACATGCTAAATGGGCTTTATTCCCGTTACCTATTACAATAGCTTCGGGATTAAAACGACTAAAATTTAATGGTGTATATGTATTAAAAAAGGAATCATAAACTCTGTATGTGTATATTCCAGGCGCTAATCTGCCGGTTCCTCCGTCGTGTCCCGTCGTCCCACGTGCGGCTGCGTGCGTTGTGGTCGAGAGTACTACGAGCCTTACCCTCTGTGACGAGACGGCAGGAACACTGTCTGAGGGACCTGGCGCCGCATTATAGGAGGTAAGTGTCTATCATCATCATCATCATCATTTCAGCCAATAGACGTCCACTGCTGGACATAGGCCTCCCCCGACTGTGACTTTCTGCTTCGGGACCTGGCGCCGCATTATAGGAGGTAAGTGTCTTAATAACTACCTACAGGTGACAATGGAGGCTACAGTGTGTGGAAAATCCACTAGATGGCGCATTATAGGAGCTACGAGTGTCTTAATACTACAGGCGACAGATGACCAAAACGACCACCTGTTGGTAATGGACAATCCATACTTCCATACTAATATTATAAATGCGAAAGTAACTCTGTCTGTCTGTCTGTCTGTCTGTTACTCTTTCACGCCAAAACTACTGAACGGATTTAAATGAAATTTGGTATACAGATGATCTAGACCCTGAGAAAGACATGGAGACACTAAAACTTAGACGTGTACTTCTTACTATTGTACATTATCTTTCTATAATACACCAGAAAATCGATAGTCCCCATATATTAGGGCAGTTTCGTTTATCAGTTCCCAAAATCTCTAGCGACGCTTTGGGTCTCGTGACGCCTCGCCGCCGACCTCGCCTACTGGCTTTGCCTACCGTGCGCACCGAGCGCGCGCGTCACGCGCCGACTAACCGGGCTCTGCAGATTATTGGGGGTATTCTCGCTCGGCACTTTGAAATAGATCTATTTGCTGATAGTTTTAGGGCATCTCCGTAATCAATTTTGGATGAAAGTTAATAAAAATAATATGTTTTGACATTTAAATGTACATTTGACTGACAGTGATGCTTAAATAATAATTTTTTTTTTTTTTTTTGGAGAATTATTATGACATTCATCCAGGAATTGTGTAGTATTAATTATTGACATGTAATTTGACAACAGTTGCAATGGCTTTTTGTATTGTTTTGTGTGTATAGTAGGTATTTTATTTTGTGTTGATTAATTTTATTTACTATTATTTAGATTTGACATTGTTCCGTATTAATGCATGACATTCATTATTTTTGATTTGTAATTAATCTTAGGAGCGCTTTGGAATGTAGGTATTCTGTTAGCTTTTAAGAAAATATGAATAATAAATAAATAAAAGGACATAGGCTACTTTTTATTGCGAAAAAGTTGGTTAAAAGTGGGGTAAAAAGTTAATTTTCCACGCGGACGAAGTTGCGGGCGGCCGCTAGTCTCTTTATAAATGGTATAGATTATTATTTATTTAGTTTTATTTAAGTGTCATGTTGTCTATAAATTCCTTAATACTATAAAAGTGAATATAATTGTGTATGTTTGCAGCTACATCCTGGGCACGCTGGGCTGGGCGCCGATCCTGGAGTCGTGCGGCTTCCTGGCCGAGGCGCTGGACCCCGCGCGCACGCCCTACGTGCTCACGTCAGAGGTCGGTATTAGTAGTAAGGCTGTGCACGCCTAACGACGTTAATGAGAGACCACCAAAATTTGAATAAGTAGTTTATTCTAAACTTTACAATTCCAAAATTACAAAAAACAATATGGAGGAACGGCAACGCGCGCACGGAAAGTATAGAACGACGGCGGTATAGCGATGGTCTCTGTTAGCGATGGGCGTTGAATCAACGAACGGTCGAAATAGACGGTCTACGTTCAATCGACGCTTCGACAGTCTACAGTTCATTCGTCAACTGGTTGATCATAGAAATTATTAGATTAGTGTGTCGGAAGGTAAAAGACAATATTTTCAATGAAATAAATTTGCAGTTGATATAACCAGACGTAGTCTAGTCACCGTCGCGACGCTGTAAAAACGTTAAATAAATGATTAAACGGCAGACCGTTATTGCATTAACTAGTTGACGAATTCAACTAGTAGTCGATGGACGGTAGCCAACGGCCTAGTTACGTTAACGAAAAATACGTCGACGACCCATCTCTAGTGCCGAACCTCAATCACCACCGCTCAAGCTTGGCAACACCGTAAGCGAGTGCCAAGTTTTTGTAAGTCACGAGACAACGTTACATGTAAAATGAGTAGTTTTAAATGATTAAAACGGGAATTAACGCGACGTTTATTTTTAAGTACATTGTAAGTACTTACTGCTTGACGTTTGGCGTTAATTCCCGTTTTAATAATTTATAGTTATAATCCTACGCGAAAATATAAAAAACTAACGAGTAGTTTTGTTTAGACGCAGCGAAATTTCAAAAATAGGTCCCCTTGGTGTATTGATAAAGAAGTGAATTAATCTAATGCGTTTGTTCCAGTTGACCCTGTCGTGCGTGTGCGCACTGGTGGAGCGAGCAGCCACGCTGGTGAACACGCCGGAGCCCACGCCGCACGAGCGACAGTGGAGCAAGTTCCTCAAGACCTTGGCCAGGTCTGACGCTTACTATCATCCTCCTATACTATACTATGTTTAGATTAAGTTGTAGTGTAGTTATAGTCGGGCCGTTGTATCATGCCCGATTTGACAATACCTTTTTTTTAATTTTGCACTTATCCTTGTTATGAGGAACACATTTCGCGAATCATAAAGAACTTTATGATTTAAAAGTAGTTCTGCTGGTGCAAAATTAAAAAAAAGGTATTGTCAAATCGGGCATGATACAACGGCTCGACTATAGTTTCGTATGTTAGGTTTATAATTATTAAGTTTTTAATTTGCAATTTTTTAATGTACCTACTTAAGCAAGATGTGTTTACCTATAAGTGTAAGAACAGTTAGTTATTAATTTATAATATAAATATTATATTATTCATGTAGCTTATTGTACTCAACGCTGTAACTTACTTTGGTAATCCAATAAATAAATAAATACTCCAAACTGGAATTCAAGACCAAAAAAACTACTACAATGTTGCTACTGCAATAAAATGATCGTACCATAGTATACCTCTTTTTTCTAAAAACACTCGCTGATGTAATTGATTTATTTGTAACTAGCGGCCGCCCGCGACTTCGTCCGCGTGGAAAAGTAACTTTTTACCCCATTTTTTACCCCTTGCAACCCCCTTTTCGCAATAAAAAGTAGCCTATGTTCTTTCTCAGGGTCTAGATCATCTGTATACCAAATTTCATTTAAATCCGTTCAGTAGTTTTGGCGTGAAAGAGTAACAGACAGACAGACAGACAGACAGACAGACAGACAGACAGACAGACAGACAGACAGACAGAGTTACTTTCGCATTTATAATATTAGTATGGATTTTGATTCTATAATTAAAAAAAAAAAATTATTTACTTTTTTCCACATAAATACAAGACACTTTAATAAAAAAACTTAACCATCCGTAATTTTAGTTTTCAAAGATGGTATTGCGCTTGTAACACTTCAGGTGTTAATAACATTTGGTATCTACCCACAACATTTAACAATGTATGGAAACTTGACAGTTTAGTCTGCATAATAAGAAAAATAATGCCAAAAAGGTTGGCGAAACCTAAAAATGTCACTTGAGAATGACATAAGTGACTTTAACAGATTTGACAGTGACGTATTTGTCGTAGATTTTTTGGTCTCGAATTACAGTTTAGAGTATAGTGGCCCGCCCTCACTTCGCTTCGGGACCGTAATTCAGAAATGAACCAATAGATGGCGCTGTGTCCAATTACATCGCGCAAGCGTTTCGTGTTTTCGGTTTACCTATAAGCCTTGTCGTTGTCTATAGAAGTTATCTCTTTATAAATAGTCTTAAGTCTCTTTTAACCAAGTGGCGAAAAAATACGAAGAACTGGAATTATTCCAGTCCAACGCTAAACTTATTACGAATCTTCTGACCTCGGAGTTTTTCGGCCCCCACTCCAAATGTGCTTCTAAAATGTAATTAATTACGTACCTATTTACATAGATATGTTACTCTTGATTTACTCGCATCATGTCTATCCATATGCGGATACCTGTTATTAGCTTAGTATATACATAACTTTATAACTTTATGATGTAATTTACGCTGTTGGTGTTCCAAATCTTCTTCTTCTTTGAGTGCCATCTTCTAACGAAGGTTGGCGATCATAATGGCGACTTGAACCCTCGACACAGCTGCTCTAAACAGAGAACGGGTGCTTTTATTGTACCACTGACGCAGATTTTTAAGCCAAGAAGTTCATCTTCTCCCTGGGCTCCTCTTTCCTTGGATCTTGCCTTGTATTTTAAGTTGCAATAGGCCATACGGACTTCGGACCTTGCATTATATGTCCAAGATATTCCAGTTTCCTTCTTTTAATAGTACTTAGAACCTCAACTTTCTTTCCCATTCCTTGCAACACTACTTCATTCCTAACTTTGTCTCTCCAGGAAATCCTTAACATTCTTCTATATGTCCACATTTCAAATGCTTCGATCTTCTTACACATAGCATCCGTTAAAGTCCATGCTTCCAAATAAAAATAAATAAAATAATTAAATTAAATTTTGGTGTTTGTTCCCAGAGCGCTGAAGCACACGTCGCTGTCAGTAGCGCGGCCCGTGCAGCCGCTGCCGCCCGCCGCGCTCAACGCGCACGTCAAGCAGCTCGAGGCCAGGTCACTAGCATCGACATCATCATCATTACCATGATCATCACTATAATATTTACCATAATCATCATCACAATCACCGCCACCATCATCATTATCATCATTACTAACTATAACTGTGGGAGAGCCGCGCTTCGGCATGAATGGGCCGGCTCGACCGGAGTGATACCACTGCCTCACAGAAAACCGGCGTGAAGCAGCCCCTGTGCTGTGTTTCGCTGAGTGAGTGAGGGTACCGGAGGCCCACCCGGGGGGGAAGGGGATAAAAGGTTGGCAGCACACTTGTAACTCCACGGGTGTTGCAAGTGTCATGAGCGGCGGCAATTGCTTACCATCAGATGATCCGCCTGCTCGTCTTCTACCAATCACAAAAAAAAATATATCATCATTACCACAATCATCATCAGGGACCGTTTAATTATTACGTAAGCATCGATGGGGGGAGGGGAGGTGATGACTCTGCGTACTTTTGATAGACAGGAAGAGAAAGTTAATTTTATCGACCATGTTTGCTCATAAAGAGGGGGGAGGGGAGGTACAATTTCCCAAAAGATCTGTTTACGTAATACTTGAATGGTCCCTCATCACAATCACCATCATCATCATTTTAGCCAAAAGAATTTCCAAAAGTCACAACAAAACGATGTTTAGAATAATAAGAAGATGGGGTATATGTTTAAAGGGATGTAAATGTCTACAGAAACACCCTGTATACATCGTTAAACTTTAGTTGTTTTTTAATCCTGAAGCCCTCATAATAGGTAAAACGAATAAAGCCCCATTAAAATAAGCAAAATAAAAATCTGCTGTTCCATACATTATCGCCTGGTGAATATTATTTTTTGTATTGGAACAGCTGATTTTTATTTTGCTTAACGATGATTTAAAAAACTTTATAGAAGCTTTCTTACCCTTGTCATTTGACACATACAACCATCTTTCACAGATCCAGCGTAGAAATCCTCCAGCGAGGCACAAGCGTAGACATAACCCGAAGCGACATACAGCGGCAACTGCGAGACCACCTGTGCTGATGACTGCGGGGCCAAGCGGTGACCAGCGACGGCCGACGATGGCCGGGTACTTGACGAGTAGACATGGTAGGGATTTGGACAAATGTTGGGAGAATAGTTGGTCAAATTTTGGTTGGAGTGTTGGACAAATTTTGGTTGGGGTGTTGGACAAATCTTGGTTGGAAAGTTGGACAAATATAAGTAGGAGTTGGACAAGGGATTTGGACAAATATTGGGGAGGTCTTGTGGTCTTTGTGCGACGTCTTGTGGGTAGACCACCTGCCCGTTGGTCCGACGATATTGTAAGGGTGGTGGGGAAACAGTGGATGAGGCTGGCTGGTGACCGTAGGGAGTGGCGTAATAAAGAAGAGGCCTATACTCAGCAGTGGGTGGATGTGGGCTGACATGATGATGATGATGGGGAGGAAACTTGGTCGAATTTTGGTTGGAAAGTTGGACAAATATAAGTAGGAAAGTTGGACAAGGGATTTGGACAAATATTGGGGAGGAAATTTGGTCGAATTTTGGTTGAAGAGTTGGTCAAATATTGGGGAAGAAAGTTGGTAAAATTTTAGTTGGGGAGTTGGTCAAATCTTGGTTGGAATGTTGGTCAAATTTTGGTTGGAAAGTTAGTCAAATCTTGGTTGAAAAGTTTGGAAAATATTGACTGAATGTTGAATTCACATGTGACAATTTCTAAAGAGAAAGAGCTCAAACACACTTATTAGACTTTATTTTCATCCTTTATACTTTTTGGTACTAAGTTTGTTATATAAAACATTTGGCCTATAATCAAACTAACATTAGGCTGGATTGGTTCATTACTTCGCAGGTATTGTACAATATTGGACCGGTTCGTGTTTTATTTGGCCGGATTTGTCTCATATTTGGCTGATTTTGTATAATATTTGACCGGATTTGTTCATATTTGGCTAGATTTGTTCAATATTTGGCCGGATTTGTCCAATATTTGACCGGATTTGTCGACAATTGGCCAGTTTTGTCCAACACTCGGCCAGTATTTAACCAAACGTGTGAAGTAGGCAAATGGATGTATAAAATACCTCAAAATGTATGTATGTAGATTAATTCACAAGATCGATTAAAATTTGATTGGTAAAATCGATTCGATGTTTCGTGTGTAAATTTTTTGCCTACTGATTAACCTATAGTCAGTTTGAATATAATTTATCAAAAAAGTAATAAAATTAATTGATGGCGCCACTGCCGCTTACGTCATAGAGTATGGTAGCCCCATTGGTTATAATACTATGGAACTACGTAATAGTTCCTCAAGAAAAACAAACACGAATTTATTAACAGAGTATACACCTTATTTTTTAATTATAAAACTATATTCACTAACTGCCGCATTCAGAGACGTTAATTAAAGTTTAATTGTGACCCTAATTTTAAAGGACATAAAGACTTCATAATTAAGATAATGAGCATTAAGGTTAAATGACGTCTTTGAGTGCTTAATAAACTAGCTATCAACCTTTCTTTGATTTCAAACTGACTATAGAGCGTGATACAAATATACTTTACTCGCCAAAGTAAATATACAAGAAAGTAAGACACTTGCAGAAGTCTGACATCAACCGCCATTTTTGTCAGACTTCTAGAATTATTAATTTTACAATATTTCGGATTTTATTTTCAATGCATAGAACTTTATTAACTGTGTATAATATTGTTATTATAACATAGACATATTTGATTCATTTATAAAAGCCGTAGTGATTCTTCTAAAAGTGACTTTGACTTACTTCAAGCGACTTAAGCTGACTTCCAGCGACCTTGACTGACTTTGACTGTTGATTTTGTCAATAATTCTCACTTGACTTTAGCAAATTAGCCGCATAACAAACTCTTACCCTATTATTATAAAACGCAGACTAAACCTATACTCTGATTCATAATCATGTAAAGTAAACTGACGGATGAAAATGACAATTTTCTATGCATTTTGACATTTTGCATGTGTCAAATTGAGTGATAATGTATGGGGATGACACATTGACATCTGTCAGTTTACTTTACATGATTATGAATCAGAGTATAGTCATGGTTTTAAAATTATATCACTTTCATAAAGGTGACTTATAAAAGGGACAGCATCAGTTTTAATATAAGACTAATTTTAGGCCACGTTTTTATAAATAAGAGGGTTGGCCATGAGTTTATAAAATCTTTAAAAATAACAAAGACTAATTAGAAATGATTTTCAGTTTAAAATTAAAAATTGACTACATTGACTCACCCTCACTTCGTTTTGGGAATTAGTTTGTTATAAATAAATAAAATAAATGCGCCAGACAATCACACCAATCAACCTGGTCTCAAACTAGGGCAACCCCTGTACTATGAGTACCAGCCGGGCTAACATGCGGACCACGAGATAATTTGTCGACACTCGTATTTTGTCGGCGCAAGTTGCGTCTCGCTCACCTGACTGAGCGATGAGCGGGATAGAAGGATGCCCTATCGCGAACGAGAGTCGACAAAATTTTGTCGCGGTGCGCATGTTAGGCCTACAGATGACTATAATTAACTGGGGGCGTCAACACCCAGACCCAAGAAAACTTAGAAAATGTAGTTTCCTAAATTGACTTGACCGGGACTCGGGTTTTTGGTAGTTTAATCTTGCCGATAGATGGCACTGGGCGTTGATTACATCCCGCATGTGTATTTTTTTGGGATACATATGCCTTTGTGGTTGTCTATAGAAGTGGTAATAAAGACTAAAGATTGAAATTTGTGGTACAGCTTACTTTACTGTATAAATACTTTGGCTACGCGTTCTCACCTGATAGAAATATCTGCATCTCTCTCGCACTCGCAACGTGTGCTTTAAATGTGCGACATGCTATCTCTGTCAGTTGAAAAAGCTAAAATATTTGTCGTTGTGTGTTTGTTAGTAAATGAAATCAACTCGAAAAGTAGGTAATATTTTGTATATCAGTCTTATTTATACTTTTGGGCCTAGATATAATGATATATTTATTTATGGATGCGTGAAATGGGGTAAAAATTTAAATAAACTTGTCTAAACACAAAATTTTAAAAACATTGAAAATCAAATCTAAGATGGCGTCTTTATCTCCGTCCCTATCACACATGTAGTGCATCTTTTTTGTTTTTCGTTTCTATAGCCCTAAAAAAATTCACAATCTTTGCCAAAACATTAAAATTGAAAAATAAATAGTGGGGCTGAAATTATTAACCAATCACGGCATATTAAAATGTACGAAGTGTGTGCGTAAACACAAATGCACTCTTTATAACCTAAGTTCATAGACTGGAAAGATATCAGGCGTAGTACCAAAAGTTTAACAATCCAAGAACTTCAAGTTTATATTTGAACAAGTAAATGTTATTTCTATTCAACGAATCCATAAGTAAAATATCACTATTAAATTAGTTTCTATTAATTGAACAAGTCCATGTTAGGCTACATTTTATGCTACAGTTGATAAAAATATGTGTTACTATCAATGCATTAACTTAAATTAATTAACTCTTACATATTTTATACAACTGTAGTATTCAAGTCTGTGAGACTATCGACCAACTCAACCGATAGAATCAATGGGGACTAACGCGGTGTGAAAAATTCGCTAGATGGCGTGACAGCCGACGAATTTCGTATGTAAGTAAGTATACTCTGATTCATAATCATGTGAAGTAAACTGACAGATGGAAATGACATGTTTCTATGCATTTTGACATTTTGCATGTGTCAAATCGAGTGATAATGTATGGGGATGACACATTGACATCTGTCAGTTTACATTACATGATTATAAATCAGAGTATAGATATACCTCAGTCTACAGACACGCCATCTAGCGGATTTTTCACATCTACACGGTGATTGGTTATTCTGATGTGAGATGTCATAATGTCACTAAACAACCAATAACGTTGAAGTTGGACCTTAGTCTAACAGTACGCCATCTAGTGGATTTTTGACATGTGATAGCCCTCATTTGGTGTTTCTAACATCCTCATTAGTGATCCTCTGCCACCTATCAGATAAAAATAAACTCAAATATGTTTTACTAGTGGCCCGCCCTCACTTCGTTTCGGGACCTAGTTTCGCTATAAACAATAGATGGCGCTGGAAGACGATTACATCGCGCAAGCGTTTCTTATTTTTGTGGTGGCATATTAGAAATAATATCTTTATAAATGGTATAGCGTCGTAAAGTCCCAGACAGCAGACTATGGAAAATCAATTGTTTTATGCCTTTTAAAAGGCTTTTGGGTGTTACAACGTTAAAGATAACCTATGTGTTTAATTCACCGGTTGACACGTAAGGGTCACAATTTTGATTGAAGAACTAATACAAATATTTGTTGATGAAACAGATGTTTGTTTTCATTTGGTTTGCCCAGGGTTGGGATCGAGACTACGACCTTATAGATGGATCTATCTCAATCTTGCCTAATATGGACTTGTTTTTAATTTTGATCGGACTTGGGCGTACATTTTGATCAATGCGACATTTATTTAACAAATTGATCGAATACCCTGCACATAGACGCGAAAAATTGTAAAAAAAAAAACTAAAAAATTACAAATAACTTATGTATATTTTCACCATTTCACAAAACGGTCGTGCGCCATCTTTTTTTGAGCTAAAACGCGATTTTTCGAACGATTATTTTTTCAAGTTCAAAAATCAGCGACAATTTTTTTAGGTTGTTTTTTTTTCTGGTAGAATGATAAAAAAAGATGGCGGACGGATCTAGATATGCAATGCATTATTCTCATTTTAAAAATTGTATATCATGTTATGTATATTTTAGAATGTGGTACATATACGTATGTAAAATATATTTTAATTATAAGACAATGTGATCGAGCGATAAGTTTCGTTTTTACCGTTTCCGCAATGTAATAGACATTTGACTGAATTTTGTGACATTTGTCATAATAAATAGACATTTATATATTCCTTGGAAAAAAAATATCGTTTTGTAGGTAATTACATTGTCCATAATATAAATAAAGCACAAAATTAGAAAACTAAAAAATATTTAAGGATTACATTAATAAAGGTCACACACTTTTTTAAAATGAAATAAAACTGTCTAAAGTATGATCTTATTGCTCGATCATTCTATCATTTATAACAAATATTTTTTATCATTTGAACATGTCATTCGGATATTAGTTTTGCGTAGAATGGCAACATTTTAATATTGCTTTTAAAATATGTAAGTCTGAATATATAGCAATACAATCATTTGTTGCCAGGTGATATATCTCTAATAATACCATCCAAATAAAAGATGAAATTACCTGGCAACATTGAAACCGAAAAGCTTGTTATTTAGTCATTCATTTATTCTTGTAAATATTAAGAAAATAAACAATAAAAATGTTTTATCCTTCTAGATTATTTTTTGCTTTTAATTTAATATAAAAATGATAAATAAATATGCTTTTAAAAACAATTATTTAATATTATAAACTGGGTTACTATATTAAAAAATCCATGGAATTTAGAAATATGGAGGTTAATATGTTTTCAATCCATACAAAATTCTTGGATTAACATTTAAAGAAATGAGGATTGACTTTTTCGAAATGTCGTTTTTAATGTATTGTCTGTGATTGGTTTTTTTGTACAATAATTGTCTATGCTTCACAATAACTTTTTGATCTCGCTGAAAAGGTCAGTCCTCAGATATGTCAAAATCACATTAAATACATTTGTTTTAAGTTATGTGACTTTGAGTAGAGTAAAGAAATAAATTAAAAAATACATTAATTGTAAAAAAGTACTTTTTCGGGACAATTTGTTTAGTGCAAGTTTATTGTATTCCTAAATTATAAAATTAGTCATTATCTCCGTGAATTGGGAAAGGCAATGGCATTGTTTGTAATATAATCGATTTTTTTTAAATTAAAAATGATGCGTTTTTCCATTTTTTTGCAATTCTAATTTGCTTTAACACTTTTGTACGCGATAGTACCTTAAGTTCGGATATTTAAAGACATGAATTCTTAAAATATGGGGTTGTCTTTCCCTATTTTATTGTATTAATAATAAATTGAAACAGTTTTTTTTATAAATTTTTCATTTATGTTTTCTATCCTTTAACGAGAAAATTCTTTAAACCTTAGTAAATAAGTACCTGAAATATAACTTATAGAAAAATGCTATATTTATGTCGAAAAGTACAATCGCCCACAAAAGTGTTACGCATCAATTTAATATAATTTAAATAAAAAAACGTTGTAAATAACAATCAACTGCTACAAGGAAAATCAATAAAGTTACGTTAATGGTGTTTGTTAAAAAAACTGTTTTTTTTTTGTAAATTAACATTTTTATTTCCGTTTTCGGTAGCGGAAGGAGTATAGTTTCCTTTTTTACTATTAGTAGTTTTTAGTTTTTTATTATCCCTAAAATAAATAGAACTTGTTTATAGTACAAAGTGAGTTTTATTGTAATTCATACATGATAACTGTGAGCTTTCAGTACCGCTACCATGAGTTGACATCGAAAACTGACATAACATAAACTATTGCTCTGTCTCTTTCAAATGCACCACAATGAAAGAGACAAAGCGATAGTTTTCGATAGCGAGGATAGTATTTCAAACTCATGGTAGTGCTACAGGTCTATACTCTGATTCATAATCATGTAAAGTAAACTGACAGATGTCAATGTGTCATCCCCATACATTATCACTCAATTTGACACATGCAAAATGTTAAAATGCATAGAAACTTGTCACTGACATCTGTCAGTTTACATCACATGATTATGAATCAGAGTATACATTGATTCTGTCATGTATTGGTGAACAGTTACTCTAATTTAACCAGTAATTTTTCCTCGTCCATTTTGAAATAAAAAAGTGCAAAAGTTAAATTTTTTAAAAGTTTTTTCGCCGGTTCTTTTACTCGGTAATTTGAAAAATATATAGATAAATGGCTTCGCCGCCATTTTGTATTTTTACGGCGGATACGGCTTAAGAGAAGCTAGACACCTTCAGTTCTTGTAGCATGTTGAAGACGGTCTCCACAAGCCGGTACTTCATGTTGAAGGTAGCTCTGCGGGCGTCCACGGACCCGTAGGACAAATTCAGCGTGAATAAGTCTGGGAAGAACTGGAAGAGAAAAGTACTGTCAGTGTGTCATCTTGTATCTGTAATATATATTTTACTAGTGGCCCACTTCGGGATCGTAATTCAGAAATGAACCAATAGATGGCGCTGTGTCCAATTACATCGCGCAAGCGTTTCGTGTTTTCGGTTTACCTATAAGCCTTGTCGTTGTCCATAGAAGTTATCTCTTTATAAATAGTATAGAATAGATGATAGGGGACCATTCAAGTATTACGTAAGCAGATTTTTTGGGAAAATTGACCCCCTCTCCTTTTGCCAGAAAAAATGGTCGATAAAATAAACTTTCTCTTCCTGAATTTATCAAAAGTAAGCAAAGCCAAGAGCCTTGAACACAAGTCATCATCATCATCATCATCATCAGCAACCCACGCTCGTCCACTGCTGGACATAGGTCTCCCCCAATGCACGCCACCGCTCCCGATTTTCGGCCACTCTCATCCAGCTCACTCCAGCCAGCCTTCGAATGTCGTTACAACACAACACAACACAAGTGCTTAAGCTTAAATACGGAATCAGGTCAATGTATGAGATCATCATTTCAGCCAATAGACGTCCACTACTGAACATAGGCCTCCCCCAATGTTCTCCACACAGATCGGTCCTGTGCCACCCGCATCCAAGGAATTTCCACGACCCTCACCAGATCGTAGGATTGTATGGGATGTGAGATTTTTTAGTAAAAATTACGGCCTCGATGGTGCAGTGGCTAAGGTGTTCGCCTGAAGCGCGAAAGGTCCCGGGTTCGATTCCCAGTCAAGTCAATTTAGAAATCTACATAAGTTTTCTTGGGTCTGGGTGTTCTGGGTTGACGCCCTCAGTTAATTATCGTCAACGGGGGTTGCCCTAGTTTGAGACCAGGTTGATTGGTGTGATTGTCTGGCGCATTTATTTATTTTGCTGATGGTTTTCCTATGAACTTCTACAATTCTAAAAGCAATTATACTCTGATTCATAATCATGTAAAGTAAACTGACAGATATCAATGACAAGTTTCTATGCATTTTGTCATTTTGCATCTGTTTAATTGATAATGTATGGGGATGACACATTGACATCTGTCAGTTCCCTTTACATGATTATGAATCAGTATAGGTATGATGGTTTGTTCAAGCCATGCATTGTTAGATACAAGGTTTTATGATTTTTTATATATCGGAGGATGGAGGATTTACCTTCATACCCATCATGGGTTCTGTATTGAACTCCTGCACCATTTCGTTGCATTTGAGGACCAGCGCTCGCTGTGGTGTCACGTACAACAGCTGCAGTTTGCCCTGAAAAAACACAAGGCGTTGTAGAGAAGATAACTCTGCAGCTTGGGGGCAACTCGTCTCAAAAAAGGGTTTATCATCGGACAACTCGCCCGAGAATTTCAAAGATTTTTTGGCTGATCGCTGTTCTAACCTAACCAATATTGTTTCGTTTATAGTCTATTTCAATTATGATGTCCCTTTGGAAAGATGTCAAAAGTTCAGTACTAAGGAAGTACTCTTAGAAATCGATATTCAGCGGCATCGATTATCGATTTGTAACCAATTTTAATCAAAGTAACTTTCAACAACTAAGGTTTTTTAGAGATTGCCGAAAGAACACTTTTAGACTTTATTTGGCATTACAAACAAAATAATAAACGACACTCAACAACAAAACAACAAACTAACTTAAGAAAAACACGTACGTCTTATTGTATAATCCGCGGCATCTAACAATAGCGATGACCGTTAGTTTGCGCACTTGTAGAACAGATGAATTTCTACTAAAATTGGTTTCTGCGCACTCAAGGTCATCGCTATTGTTTCATGCTGCAGACTTAGTCGTAGGCTTTTCTGCACTCTCCTCGTAGTGATTGAAGTGACACTTAAAATGGCAGATGATGATTAATGAACACGATTTTTTTAAATCGGCAAATATAGAATTTTGTATCTCTGGAACATGCCGAATACTTGAGGTGCGTCACTATGTTCAAAAGTCAATCACAAACCATAGTACGTAACCGCAATCGCGCAAAAATAACTATTGTTTTATTTTGAAGTTTACATTATTTTGAGCATTATATTCAAAAACAATATGTTAATTTTGCTTGTGAATCAATTGTAGGATGTTTTTTGGATTATTGTATAATTTTCAAATGACGATTAACAACCAAATACAAAAAGGGACTTCATAATTGAATGTATTGAAACAGACTATAATTGTAGGGTATTTTTGTATAATTGTATATTTTCCTAATGACGATTTACTACCAAGTACAAATAGATATAATATTTGATTTGATCTATAGATCTCGCGCGTTACGTACACGTAACATGCAGAGTTACGTTCTTCGAAATGTCCAGAGGGACATCATAATTGAAACAGACTATAGTTGAGTGTCAGCTTTTTTTTTATTGAACTACAGGCTAACGCTTGACCACAATCGCACCCGAAGGAAAGTGACGATGAGGTCTAGGATGACATGCGTTTGCGTCTTGTCCAGATTATTGGGGTCGGGAAAACAGACGCGTTGCCTAGAAGATGCCCGTCCTGTCCACTCTTGCGCTTTTTTGGACAGTCAGTAGTCAGTAGACATTGGTCTACCCTCCCATGGACGTATATAAGGGGAGGGGGTCCAGGGGGTCCGGTTTATGTCAAACGTGTTTGGTTTAATATCAACTGAGGAAATTTGACAGATTGTAGTAACTTGATGTGCTGGCCACTGTTCCTATAAGCAATGCATAGTTTTTTGCGAGGCGCGAGGCCCCTTTGACCACAGGCCGTAGGCGATGGCCTTCGCCCACGCCTTGTGCCGCCTCAATTTTTATAAACAGTTGGAAAGCTTACCTCCCTCTTCTTGTCGACTGCTTCACGCAGCTGCATCACGATAGTTCGAGTGCCTTGTGCCGCATTCCATCTGGAATCAATAGCATACTCTGTCAAAGTCGTGAAATTTATTTCTTGAGGAATTTGACGGGGTTCCATAATATTTATAACCAACTAGCGGCCGCCCGCGACTTCGTCCGCGTGGAAAAGTAACTTTTTACCCCCCTTTCAACCCCTTACAACCCCCTTTTAGCAATAAAAAGTAGCCTATGTTACCACCAAATTTCATTTAATCCGTTCAGTAGTTTTGGCGTCAAAGAGTACCTAACAGACAGACAGAGTTACTTTCGCATTTATAATATTAGTATGGATGGGGCTACCATACTCTATGACGTAAGCGGTGGTGACGCCATCAATACATTTCATGACTTTCTTGATGCATGCAACTGAATGAAGAATATTTATATTTCCAGAGATTTAAGGCACCGGAAAGCATATTGTGTAGATTTAGTATCATAATACGAAAACAACGTAATGTAAGCAACGTACACTTTTATTGCTTCCTGCAAGCGACTAGGACGGAAAGAAAGAGAGCTCACTCTACCTGACGATGACACGTAAGGTAAGGTAAGACTCCGCGCAGACTACAAACTTTTAATCGGCCGATAGTTTGGTCGGCTTCTTAATCAGTATGAAGATGTATGCAGGGTGCGCACATTACAGTGATTCAGTATCGGCCGATAAAAAAGTTTGACGCCTACGAACCGGCCAACCCGACTAAACTATCGGCCGATAGTAAGTCTGTAGTCTGCGGTCTGCGGGGACTCTAAGGACGCATCCACGGACGTATATATAGCTTTGACAAGGGGGGGGGGGGGGGTCCCCCTTGCAAAATTCCGGACATGTGCGAGTTGACACCCCCCCCCCCCCCCCCCCCGTTTAACATACATAACTGTTCTGCAAAGGACTTAAACAGAATAAAGAAATTTTCCCAGGGCTATCGACAATTTGCTACCCCACCAACCTTGTCGACCCCTTAATTATGTCGCCCTGGGTTATAGCCGATTGAACCCTTATGTCAATCCAGACCTCAATGGGGGGGTCCGGACCCCCTGGACCCCCCCCCCCCCCCCCTAATACAGGGTGTATCTGTGAACATTAACATCCCTTTAACCACGTGTTCTATCAACCATTCTGAACAACATTTGTTCAACAACTTTTCCAAATTATTCGAAAAAAATTTTGACTCCCTATACAAAATGACCAAGTCACGTGACCGACTTTGTATAGAGAGATGAAAAATTTTTATGCGAATTTTCAAAAGTCATACAACAAATGTTGTTCAGAATGGTTGGTAGAACACATGGTTAAGGGGATGTAAATGTTCACAGATACACCCTGTATACGTCCATGGACGCATCTAACGATTTGAACCGAATATCATCAGAATAAATTGACGACCCGGTTGGTTCAGTGGTAGTGAATGCTGCGTCTGGGCCAAGGGTTGCGGGTTCGATCCCCGCACAGTACAAACATTTGTGTGCATGAACATGTCTGTTTGTATTGGTCTGGGCGTTTTCTATGTATTATAAGTATGTATTTACAAAAAAAAAGTAGGGTATATATTTGTAATTCCACTGTTGGTTCTGATATCTGTAACACAGGTGCTTGAGCTACCTATCTCAGAGTCAGATCAATGTATGTGATGTAGTGAAATATTATTATAAATGATATTTCTATATTCACCTGCTCCACTGGAAGTTGTACGCGCGCGACAGGAAGGCCATGGCGTGGTAGTTGTGCCTCTCCATCACCCACTCCTTGGGGCTGGAGCCTTCCACGTGGTTGTAGGCGTCGAAGTCGGGGAAGAAGTCGCAGGCCGCCTCCTTCATTATCTAGATATAAATAAACTTTTAACCTCCCTTTTGCAATAAAAAGTAGCAAGTTCTTTCTTAGAGTCTAGACCAGCGGTCGTCACACTTTACTCTTCAAGGGCCACATATCAATATGAACATCAGGGCCCGGGCCGCAGTATATGCGTTTCAAGAGCTTTTGCATAGGTACTTATCCATAATAGTCCACACTATTCATATACCTAAATGCGAAAATGTATGTCTATTACTTCTCTACTCAAAAACCACTAAACTGATTTCTGATAAGTACGAATATGTAGTTGACTAGTAATTAATATTTTTAATAATATAATATTTTCACTTCATCACATACATTGGTCTGACTCTGAGATAGGTAGCTCAAGCACCTGTGTTACAGATATCAGAACCAACAGTGGGATTAATCGTCGTAATTAAATAAATCTACTATATCGCGGGCCGCACAAATAACGTCTGCGGGCCGCAGTTTGACGACCGCGGGTCTAGATCATCTGTATACCAAATTTCATTCAAATCCGGTCAGTAGTTTCGGCGTGAAAGAGTAACATACAGACAGACAGAGTTACTTTCGCATTTATAATTTTAGTAAGGAATAGTACGTGCAGCCACACATCAAGGTATACAAAACTTTCAAATTTCTTCAATCGACTCTCATCTTACTGTCACACATTAGGTTGAATATCAATTGAGAAAATTTTACAGGTTGTGGTAACCTGATGTGTGGCTGACTGTACCTATGGAATAAGGAACAGTAAGTTAAGAACAGTTATCTATGTACTAGCTTTTATCCGCGGCTTCGCTCGTGCCCCCCATTTCCCTAAAATAAGGGGATAGAAAGGGGCAAGAAGTCCTTGTTACTCTCCATCCCTCCAACTAACTCCACTTAAAAAATTACGTCAATTCGTCGCTCTGTTTTGCCGTGAAAGAAAGACAAACATACAGACAGATAGACAGACATACATACACATTTTCCTATTTATAATTATACAGTGTGTATCTGTGAACATTTACATCCCTTTAACCACGTGATCTACCAACCATTCTGAACAACATTAAATTGTTCTATGACTTTGAAAAATCGCATAAAAAATTATCATCTTTTTGTACAAAGTCGGTAACGTGACTCATCGTCATTTTGTATGGGCAGTCGAAAATTTTTTCATAGAATTTGGAAAAGTTGTTGAAATGTTGTTTAGAATGGTTGGTAGAACACGTGGTTAAAGGGATGTAAATGTTCACAGATACATCCTGTATAGTATTAGTATGGACTAGTATGTATAGCTGGAGGCACGAAAGTATAGTGATGACCGTTATTTTGCGCACTTGTAAAAAAGAAGACTTTCTATCAACATTGGTTTCTGCGCACTCAAGGTCATAACTACACTTTCTTGCCTCGGACTGTAACTACCTGGGACATCCTCTTCACGCTGTAAGGCTTATTGAAGTGATCCTTGAGCGCGGCGGTGGGCGCGTTGGCGATCCACTTCAGCCGGACAGAGTTGCCGTGGCAGAGCCACGTGCAGGTCACGCAGACGCCTGTCACCGTGATGAGCACTCCTTTGCTGAAGACGTAGGTATTAAAGGCCATTTATAAGTAGTTTTGTTTGTACATGATACACACGATAGCCCCCATTGTCGGCTGACAATGGGACCCATCCCTCAAAGTCTTAAGTCGAAAGTCTTCGACCAGTGCGTCCTTCCGGTCATGACTTACGGTGCCGAGACGTGGACACTCACGGCTGGACTAATCCACCGGTTCAAAGTCGCTCAAAGAACTATGGAAAGGGCTATGCTCGGAGTATCTTTGAAGGACCGCATCAGAAATGATATAATTAGACAGAGAACCAGAGTCACCGACATAGCCAACCGAATCAGCAAACTGAAGTGGCAGTGGGCTGGTCACATTACCCGCAGAACTGACAACTGTTGGAGCTATAAAGTCCTTGAGTGGAGACCGCGACTCGGTAATCGTAGTGTTGGACGCCCTGCTACAAAATGGGATGACGACATTCGAAGGCTGGCTGGAGTGAGCTGGATGAGAGTGGCCGAAAATCGGGAGCGGTGGCGTGCATTGGGGGAGAGATATGTCTAGCAGTGGACGAGCGTGGGTTGCTGATGATGAATGGGGGCTACCACGTGTGGAAAATCCGTTAGATGGCGTATGGTAGACTAAAGTCCAACTTCAACCTCATAGTGACATTTTGACATCTCACATCAAAAATAACCAATCACCGTGTAGTTGGACTCAGTGTACACGTACGCCATCTAACAAATTTTCCACACGCGGTAGCCCAAAGAATTGCGTGGCTCGAGTGGCAATGGGCAGGGCACATTGCGAGGAGAACAGACGGCCGTTGGGGTGGAAATGTCCTTGAGTGGAGCCGCAGCCGTGGCAGGCCTCCCACCAGGTGGACTGCCCTGTTACGCACAACTCTGCTATCTCAAAAAACATAGTTTTGAGAAAAATGGCTTTGAAGTTTTAAACAAACATTTACTTGTAGCGTATTAAGGAAACATGCTATATAATTGAAACTGACAGATTAGGTGTGTAAATGCTTCTAGAACATATTGACATATATTTTTTTTTATATCTATAAAACTTAATTTTTAAATTGAGATAAACGAGTTTCGCATAACCAGAATTTCATACCAATGTGGTTACGCGTCGTGTGATAACTTAAGTTAGAAGAGTTGGGTGCAACCAAAACACACGATGCAGGGAAAGCCTATCTATGTTATCTATTTAGTTGTTTTAGAAGCGTCTGACTAAAAGGCCCTGTTTTCTGACTAGTGGGTTAACCAATTGTCAAAAAACCTTAACAAATTGGTAAATATCGCTGAAATGTATTTTTTGACCAATAGTTAGCTGAACCAATAAGCGATTGCTAATCAACGAAAGAGGTCCTGGCGAACCACCCACCAACCCGCACTGCTCCAGCGTGGTGGGTTATGGTAAAATCCTCCTAATGAAGAAGACAATACTGTGTCGGCCTCCAGTTCGCGGCAGCCCTGCTATTCTGGTTTTGTTAACGACAGGCAGACAGGCAGGCAGGGGGTGCTAAGAATCTCCGGGATAAGGAAGGCCGCCACACCACACTGACCGAAGAACTCGACCAAGTGGTGAAAATCCTTCGGGACGAGGGTGCAAAATTCTGTGAGTGGTTACGTTCGGGCAAGCGGTCTAAACTTTCGAAAGAGACTCTGGGCCTAATGGACAAGAGGCGGAACGATCCATCAGTCACTTCGGCAGAACAACGGGCTCTGAATAAGTCCATCTCCAAGCTGTTAAGACGTGACCTCCGAAGCTTCAATGCACTCAATACAGAGAGCAATTGAGCAGAACCAGGGGCCCAAAGTCTTCGTACAACAGCTTGGAAGGAGCCACCTGTCAAATTTGACCATAACAAATGGAGAAGTCACCACGTCAAAGCCAGAGATTCTTTCGGAAGTTTACACCTTCTATAGCCAGTTATAAAGTCAAAGTCAAGGCCCCGGGAGAAGACGGAGTCACAAACAAGCTTCTGAAAGCCGGTGCTGGAGAAACTTATCTCCGGAAGAACTCTTAGGGCGTGGCAGCGGAGCTTGGTCGTATTGTTCTTCAAGAAAGGCGACAAAACCTTAATGAAGAACTATCGACCAATTTCACTCTTATGTCACATCTAAAAGTTGTTCTCAAGAGTCATTTCGAATCGCCTTACACGAAGACTTGACGAAGCTTAACCTGCAGAGCAGGCCGGGTTCCGACGGAGTTATAGCATCATATACCATATTCATACAGTGAGACAGGTTATACAGATGACCAAAGAATACAACCAGCCCCTGTGCATGGCGTTTGTGGACTAAGAAAAAGCTTTGACTCCGTCGAGAACTTCTTGAGGCCTTGCAGAGGTGCAAAGTCGATTGGCGATATATCGAGGTGTTAAGGTGTCTGCACGACGCCGCTAATATATCCGTAGTAATCCAAAATGGCCAAACCGAGCCTGTCCTGCTGCGACGTGGTGTGAGACAAGGAAATGTTATATCTCCGAAACTCTTCTCCGCTGCGCTGCAGGACATGTTCGAAACGCTTAACTGGAAAGAGCGCGGAATCAATATTAATGGCGATGTCACACCTGCGATTCGCAGACCACATCGTCATCTTGGCAGAGACCTTACATGACCTACAGGAGATGGTGAGCAGCCTGGCTGAATCTTCCAAACACATCGGTCTTCGGATGAACTTGGATAAAACCAAGGTCATGTTCAACGAGCTCGTTGATCCGGGACTGGTCACAGTTAATGGAGTACCTCTCGAAGTTGTCCAGGAATAAGTCTATCTAGGACAAACGCTCCAATTAGGCAGAAACAACTTCGAGAGAGAAGCCAATAGAAGAATTCAGCTAGGCTGGGCAGCATTTGGTAGGCTTCGTCAAGTCTTCTCATCGCCCATCCCTCAAAGTCTTAAGTCGAAAGTCTTCAACTAGTGCGTCCTCCAGGTCATGACTTTCGATGCCGAGACGTGGACACTCACGGCTGGACTAGTCCACTTGTTTATAGTCGCTCAAAGAGCTATGAAAAGGGCTATGCTCAGAGTATCTCTGAAGGATCGCATCAGAAATGATGTAATCCGACAGAAAACCAGAGTCCAGAGTCACAGACATAGCCCACCGAATTAGCAAACTGAAGTGGCAATAGGCTGGTCACATTAGCCGCAGAATTGACAACCATTGGAGCCGTAAAGTCCTTGAGTGGAGATCGTGACTCGGTGAGTCAAGTGTTGGACGCCCTGCGACAAGATGGGATGATGACATTGGAAGGCTGGCTGGTGTGGGCTGGATGAGAATGACCGAAAATCTGGAGCAGTGACGTATATTAGGTGAGACCTATGTCCAGCAGTAGACGAGTGTGGGTTGCTGATGATGAATGACATGAATTGTAAAGAAATAAATGGCCGCAAGGTGCACGCCGCCCACTGTTCCGCGCGCATCGAGTGACCACGCTTAACTATTTCAACTTCAAGTTAACAGATTTAGATTAAGTAACAGAATTTATTGGTGTATGATGCCTATCTCTGTTAACTTCAAATTGAATGAGTTAGGCATGGCTGCAACGATAAAAAATTAAGTTAAACGAATTTGTCATATGAGTTTTGGCTCATTGATACACTTTTTTTTTAAACTGTCTTTAGTGCCATATAGATCACACTTTTTAAGAGTATTTCGCACTGGTTACGCGTAACTCATCTAATTTAAAATAGCATACTTGTGTGTAACAGGGCAGTGGACCGACGATCTAGTGAAGGTCGCGGGAGTCCCTTGGATGCGGGTGGCACAGGACCGATCTGTGTGGAGAACATTGCGGGAGGCCTATATCCAGCAGTGGAGGTTTATTGGCTGAAATGATGATGATTATGATAACCTTACTCACCCGTTAGGATCAGGCCGCACGTCCCATCCTTGGTACGGCAAGTTGCTATACCTCAAAGCAGCTATACCAATGGGCCCTAGAAATATAATCATAATCATAATCTTTATTGCGTTATGTGGTACAATTTGATCTTAAATAAATAGTTACATATCCGCACATAAACCCTGTAAGGGCACTGCATAATTACATAAAATAAACTAGAAACATTAACAATTACATTAGGTACAATTTAATTAGGCAGGCATACATAATAAAATAATAATATAAATAATTTAACAAAAACAATAAAAATTAATAGGTACTAAGTCATGTCAAGGATAAAATTAAAATAGAATAGAATAAGATGTCAAGGATAAAATTAAAATAGAATAGATAGATATAGAATTTGATTAAGTATGTAGGTACTGTAACGATGGTAAACTCCTTTGATACTGGCCGCCGTTTATGGCTGACTTTATAATGGGAATCTGTCATGCATTTAAAAATAAACAGACACGCTCTCGGGAGCGCATTCGGATCTGAGTTACGATATCGCGAGGAGTTAGAGTAAGGAGGGTCCAGACCTCACGTTATAGTAGGGACTTGGAGGGAATATCCTCACAGAGTGTCTTAGTTAAAGAGTGAACTAACCTATTAATTTCAGAAAAGAAATAAAAGATATTTCAAAACAATACCGCCTCCACCTCATTGCAACAGTACTGACTTTGATTTGATCACTTGATCGGCCTCGATGGCGCAGTAACTAAGGTGTTCGCCCGAAGCGCGAAAGGTCCCGGTTTCGATTCCCGGTTAAGTCAATTGAGGAAACAACATTTTCTAATTTTTCTTGGGTTTGGTTGTTCTGGGGGTCTACTCCGCCAAATGATATCGAATTAACCCTACTCTAACATAGCTTAAAATACGAATAATTGAATTTGACAGCTTCAAACAAATTTACTAGACGCGCATACAAGATACGAGCGTGTGACGTCACTTGCCTGTAGCCATTTGTATAGAACGTTTTTGGGCTTGCCCAAAATATGTAAAATAAAAATAAAACTTTGTTAATTATAATAGAACTTATTTAACAATAGACATTTTATACATAGGGACAATGATATTTACCTGTACTAAGAAAAATCTTGTCTCACAGGTAGTTTAAAACTAAGTGTTTTAATTAAAAAGAATCAATTATAATTAAATATAAAGAAAAGGTAAACACTTTAGGACTAATTACTTAGATTAATATACGCTACAGGTTCTTACATGGAACTAATAAAGTCTAGATATATATTTATTTCAAAATAGATAACATTATATTGTCTGTGTCATCATAGGACAACTTCTGCAGCTGCTCTTAAAGTTACGATATCTCAGGTGATTCAAATCAGAATCGAGCAATTATATCAATAATGTTTCTTAAATTGAGAGGTCTTTTGATTAAACACATTTTTTTTTGTCTAGTACCCTATTATGTGCTTAAAAAATTACGTCGCGTTAATTCCCGTCTATAATAATAATAGTTAAACGTCTTATCTATCTATCTACTTACACAGCACACCAGTCCTAAACTGTATGGTCAGCTTATCCTCATTAAACTTGTAATCGTTGACGTAATTACTGGTCCAGAGCTTGCGGGGCTCCTGCCACTGGCAGACGACCGGTGGCTCTGTCCACATCACGTCCTGGGGCAAGCTGCAGGCAAGACAGTAACAAGTAAAGTATCAGCCTGTATACTGTCCTACTCAGGGCCGTCTTAAACTAGGCCGGGGCCCTTGGGCACACAAAAATTGGAGGCCCTTTTGGAAAGTGAAAAATGCGAATTATACTTACTATTTTTTTTAAATTAGTTTAATTGCTTACTATTATTACCCATTATCACCGCTGACGGATCACCTGATGGTAAGTGATTACCGCCGCCCATGGACACCCGCAACACCAGAGGAGTCGCAAATGCGCTGCCGACCTTTTAAGAAGGAATACGCTCGCTTTTTGAAGGTTTGTAGGTAGGTAGGTTTAATCATTTATTATAAGTGTATATCAAATACAGTATTTTTATGAGCAAAAATGTGTGAGAGAAATTGTAGGTTCTTCGGGGCCCCCTTGGTAACGGGGGCCCTGTGCACGGGCCCCGCGTGCCCTTATGGCAAAGACGGTATTGGTCCTACTGCAGGGCAAAGGCCTCCATCATAGAAATCAAGTCATCGCTACTATGAAAGATGGGTGACGAAACAAGCGCCGCCAACCTATTTACTGATTGTGGCGACAATATTAAGATATTTTATAAGAAGTGTGGGAGAGCCATGCTTCACTCACTCGACGGACACCAGCGCCAGCTTGAGATACTCCCTCTCAGTCCGCTTGATAATTATAATCTTAGTTGAGTGAGTATACTCCGCCTCACTCTTGATACTCACTCGACGGACACCAGCGCCAGCTTGAGATACTCCCTCTCAGTCCGCTTGATAATTATAATCTTAGTTAAGTGAGTATACTCCGCCTCAATAACCTTGATACTCACTCGACAGACACCAGCGCAAGCTTGAGATACTCCCTCTCAGTCCGCTTGATAATTATAATCTTAGTTAAGTGAGTATACTCCGCCTCAATAACCTTGATACTCACTTGACGGACACCAGCGCAAGCTTGAGATACTTCCTCTCAAAAATCTTGATAATCTTAGTTGAGTGAGTATACTCCGCCTCACTCTGATACTCACTCGACGGACACCAGCGCCAGCTTGAGATACTCCCTCTCAGTCCGCTTGATAATTATAATCTTAGTTGAGAGAGTATACTCCACCGCTATAATCTTGATACTCACTCGACGGACACCAGCGCCAGCTTGAGATACTCCCTCTCAGTCCGCTTGATAATTATAATCTTAGTTAAGTGAGTATACTCCGCCTCAATAACCTTGATACTCACTCGACGGACACCAGCGCCAGCTTGAGATACTCCCTCTCGGTCCGCTTGATCTCCTGCTCGATCTCCTCGGGGGTGCGGGTCACCCCAGGGGGAGGGGGAGCCGGCGCTCTATACTGCACTTGGTACTTCATCGGCTGGAGTCTTTTGGGGAGTTGTACTGGAAAGAATGAAGAATAAGAATAAATTTATTGACATAATATAAAGCTTACAATTTATTTATGACTATAAATACTCCACTAGGCTCACAGGCATGAATCGGGCTATCTAGTGAGTGACTATAGTTAACAAAATTTTTCGTACCTAGAATCTTGTAGCTTCGGTTTGTTACAATAAAAATTTAATGACTTGGGTAAACAATTAAACATATAAGAGAGGAAAAAAAAAGTTTTTATAAGAAACAACAATAGAAAAATATAACTACTAAGGCTGTAAATGTAATGTGTGTTGTGTGTGTGTGTGTGTGTGTGTGTGTGTGTGTGTGTGTGTGTGTGTGTGGTGTGTGTGTGTGTGTGTGTGTGTGTGTGTGTGTGTGTTGTGTGTGTTGTGTGGATTGTAATCAGCTCGCTATCGAAAGCTATCGCTTTGTCTCTTTCATTGGGATGCATTTGAAAGAGAAAAAAGTATAAGTACCTATAGTACTGAATGGAAAAGTAAAAGAGTAAGTGATCATTCTAGAATAATCTTTCACTCAACAAAATTCATAAATTATTTGCATCTGTGTCGTAACAGGTGCTATATTGATTATAAATATTATAAATATCAAATATCTACAATTTATTTCTTATCTGCGCTACAATCGTAATGGGGTACGCACAATTTAAATTTTAATAAAGATAAATGACGAAGTTCTGCTCAAAGAGATATCCATAAGTTTTATGATAAGATTAATATTATCATACAATGATAATATGACCAGTTGGTTGAAATAATAACGAAATACGCAACAATATTACAAAACATACAAAAAATATTGAAAAATTAACGCTAATAATAATAAAAAAGTTAAAACGACCATAAATTATACTTAAAGTGTCTGGATCTTATGTATTTAAGTATTATATGTGACACAAGTACTTAAGCTACTTAGTACGGAGTCAGATCAATGTATTGTGTGTGTTTTTTTTAAACTTTTTAGTGAAGTGACCTGCTTCTATTATTAAAATAACTTTTAAAAGTGAGTGAAAATACGTGAAAATGTGACTGTTTTAGTGTTTTTTTGCAAATATGACATTAAAATTTGACACAACATGGATATGGATAGTCAATTGACAATATTATGGATTTTGTAAGTATTTCAGTCAGATCTGGTTGAATTTACTAAACATGCCCCTTTGGTCTAGTGGTTTAAGTACGACAGTGATCTTGGTTCGATTCCCGGGTCGAGCAAAAAGTATATAATCGATTTTTTCGAACAAAGCTCGGGTTTGTGTTCACCGCACCGCATTAGGCAAGCGTGGTGATTAAGCCTAATCCCATCATAGTAGCGATGACTTGATTTCTATGATGGCGGTCGCTGCACCATCCAAAAGATGAATGATCTTGCACAGTAAACACACAGCCAATAACGGTTTTACTTTCTCCTAACAAGGCTCTTAAATTAATTTGACAATCGCTAACAAAAACAATCAACAGTTCTGCCATATTCTCAAAAAAAAAACACATCAATATATTTGGAAAGGCCTATTTTTTATGTGATAGGTGGCAGACGAGCAGATGGATCACCTGATGGTAAGCGATTACCGCCGCCCATAGACGCATGCAAAACCATTAGAGTCACAAGTGCGCTGCCAACCCTTTATCCCCTTCCCCCCGAGTGGGCCTCCGGGACCCGCACTCACTCGGTGAAACTCAGCACAGGGGCTGCTTCACGCCGGTTTTCTGTCAGGCAGTGGTATCACTCCGGTCGAGCCGACCCCATTCATGGCCGAAGCGTGGCTCTCCCACAGTTGTGTGAGTGTTTGTGTGTGTGTGTGTGTGTGTGTGTGTGTGTGTGTGTGTGTGTGTGTGTGTGTGTGTGTGTGTGTGTGTGTGACGGCTAGCCCTGTGGCTAGGGGCGTTTAGAATACCTACTGCCAAGGTATTCCCAGCCTGTCGTAAAAGGCGACTAATCGGGCCTTCGGAGAACGTGAGCATACCCACTACTGGGGAGTGGCTTGCTCAGTATCACGACTCCGCGAGGGAAAATCCTACTGGGTGTCCTGGTAGGTCGTGCATCTAGAAGGGCTGCATTGCGCCAAACAATTTGGCGTAAAGTGGCGAGCGCGATTAGCGGTACGGTCCAGTCCCGGCTGTGGGGTATCCGACCGCGATTGCGCTGAGATGGACACCCCAGGGGTTTTGGTTAGGGTTAGAGTCCCACACACCACCTTGTCCCCCACATGTCATAAGGTGGAGGCTATGATGGTTTTCCATGGGCAAACAAAATAAGCCCACCTTGCCCAGATGGAGTGAAATCATTATAATTTTTATCAATTTTGAGAATAGTATTGAAGCATCGATAAGTGATAAAAAAGGTATCTATCTATTATTTATACTTGTTTATGATTGAAGACCTAATCTCATTTTCTCAGAAACAGATAAATACTTAAGTTGGTATCATGTCTTTGATAAAATTCGGCCGTTGCAGATGTTTATATGTCCAGTACATCTATCTTCTATACTATTTATAAAGAGATAACTTCAATAGACAACGACAAGGCTTATAGGTAAACCGAAAACACGAAACGCTTGCGCGATGTAATTGAACACAGCGCCATCTATTGGTTCATTTCTGAATTACGGTCCCGAAGCGAAGTGAGGGCGGGCCACTAGTGTATGATAAATATAGACTCCTCACGGTATGTACCACTTAAAAAAATAGAAATGTAATTCTAGGACCTACCTAAGACTTCATCTTTACTTAACATCAGGTGTAAGTTCAAATGCTTGTCTGTGGATATTTACCTATTGGTTTGCGGTGTCAATGGGCGGTAATCGCTTACCATCAGGCGATCAATCTGCTCGTCTGCCACCTATCACATAAAAAAACAAAGCCCGTCATAACGTGTTTACTTTTGCATTCTTGATTTGATTAAACGGTGACATAAGCGTAGATAAAAAAAAACATTACTCAACTCAATATAATTTGTAGAGGTACAATTTTAAATGATAAAAGCTGATATTTAGCAGAATGACGAGTATGTTGTAGGTACACAACGATGAAGTAGGTACAGACGGCCACATATCAGGCGTGACTAACATGTATCACCTCCATCCATACTAATATTATAAATGCGAAAGTAACTCTGTCAGTCTGTCTGTCTGTCTGTCTGTCTGTCTGTCTGCTACTCTTTCACGCCAAAACTACTGAACGGATTTAAATGAAATTTGGTATACAGATGAACTAGACCCTGAGAAAGGACATAGGCTACTTTTTGTTGCGAAAAGGGGGTTGTAAAGGGTTAAAAGGGGGGTAAAAAGTTACTTTTCCACGCGGACGAAGTCGCGGGCGGCCGCTAGTATGATATATGCTTCATCAAAAGTATCAAAAAGTGTAAATAATTATATACTGGATGTAGTGGTACCTATCTGTGAGCATTGACATCCCTTAAACACGTCTCACCAACCATTCTAAATAATATTTTGTCTATGATTTTTAAAAAGTTAACTTGTTATAAAAAGAGTTGGTCACGTGACATGGTAATTTTGTAAGAAGAGTGGTATAAGTATTATGACCGTAATCATAACTTGACCAAAATCATAATACAACCATAAATATAGTTCGACCGTAACCATAATTTGTCCATTATCGTAATTTGACCACAACCATTATTTAACTGTAATCATAATGCGACCATAACCATAATTTGACTGTAATCAAAATTTGTAAACATAATCATAATTCAATCATAGTGTAAATACAGCTTTAGTTTTAAGACTGCTATGTAACATGGTGCAATTTAATAATAAAAAGTAGGTATTATCATAATTTGACCATAACCATAATTTGACTGTAACCATAATTGGGCCATAACATAATGACCGTAATCATAATTCGGCCATAACCCAGACGATCATAATCTTACTTCAATCATAACTATTATCATAATTTGACCATAACCATAATTCGACCATAACCAGATAATAAGCTAAATATCTTATAAATAAATAATTAATATATTTTGCAGCTGTGCAGTGAACATTCTGATCCTGGTGGGGGGTCAGACCCGGGAGAGGCACGTCTGCCTCACGGGGACCATGACTGATGTGCAAGACTGGGTGGACGAGCAAGGAATGCTCACCAGTAACGTCGGTATGTATGTAATAATAATACCATCTATCTTCTATACTATTTATAAAGAGGTAACTTCAATAGTCAACGACAAGGCTTATAGGTAAACCGAAAACACGAAAAGCTTGCGCGATGTAATAATACACAGCGCCACCTATTGGTTCATTTCGGAATTCCGGTCCCGAAGCGAAGTGAGGGCGGGCCACTAGTTATAAATAAATTCACACAACACCTCATACCTACATTGACCTAACGTACTAAGAAGCTTAAGCACTTGTGTTAAAGATATCAGACAACAGAGAAAACACAAATATGACACTAAAATGTAGGTACATAATAAGCCCTTACCGGGCGGCGCCCGCATCGCTGGATTGCGATACGGGCGTCGCGGGCATGGGCTCCTGCAGAGCTTTCCACAAACCGACACCCTGCTGGCTGCAGGGCAAGGTGGGGGAGAATACCTGTAGGCTTTCAAAACTGCTCCACCAGACAGCCCCACGGCCGGCTACGCTAATGCAGGGCAAAGACCTCCATCATAGAAATCAAGTCATCGCTACTATTATATAATAGGCATAATATAGGCACATAATGACGAGTTCTGGATTGGAGCCCGCGTCTTGGTAAACGTAGTGTAGGACGACCTCAGGCCAGATGGAGTGACGATCTGCGCAAGAGGGTTGGCTGGAGCTGGATGCCGACCGAAGACCGATCAAAGTGGCGAGCATTTGGAGAGGCCTATGCCCAGCAGTGGACTGCAACAGGCTGTTGATGATGATATAAATCCCATTAATAGGTATTACATTAGCAAACTGAAGTGGCAGTGGGCTGGTCACATTAGCCGCAGAACTGACAACCGTTGGAGCCGTAAAGTCCTTGAGTGGAGACCGCGACTCGGTAAGCGTAGTGTTGGACGCCCTGCGACAAGATGGGATGATGACATTCGAAGGCTGGCTGGTGTGGGCTGGATGAGAGTGACCGAAAATCGGGAGCAGTGGCGTGCATTAGGGGAGACCTATGTCCAGCAGTGGACAAGTGTAGGTTGCTAATGATGATGAATATTACATTATCTTTAATTTCAGATAAGAGGTCTGCCCTGGACTTGTCCAAGGACCCCAACCCATCCCTGGCCCTCATGAACAAGATGCATTCGTTGTTCCGACAGCCAAACTTCTCCATCAGATACATGAGCATGGCTAGGTGTAGCCTCTCCAGAGTGCCTGCTGTGAGTATATCTTGAGTGTACAAGTGTGTGTGCGAACACCTGCCCACCGGATTTTTTTTTTACTTTTCTTTACACAATCTAATACTAATACATTATGTCCTTACAAGTTAAATACAAGAGAGTGAGAGAACTAAAAAAAATCACCAATAGAAAGAATCACTTCACTCCTATCTAGAAGTGGCAGCAAATAATTAAATGATTATGTCGGCCGCGCGCACACTTCTAGACGTTTTAGTCTTTGTACGCGTTTGACGAAAAAACAAAATGATGACGAAAATAGAAAACACCCAGACCAATACAAACAAACATGTTCATGCACACAAATGTTTGTACTGTGCGGGGATTGAACCGGCAACCCGGCCCAGACGCATCATTCACTACCACTGAACCAAACGGGTCATCAAAATATTTATTATAGAATAGCCCCTATGGTTTCGCTTGACCGAAGATAAATAAAAAAATAAATTGAGACAACATCACATACATTTTCCTGATCCCAAACTAAGGTTTTCCCTTGTGCTATGGAAACCAGAAACCACGAAGGAACCACTAACACCCAGACCCAACACAAATATCCGATTCATCAACAAACATTTGTGCAAACAACAACAATCGAACCCGCGACCCTTGCGTCTCAACCGGCGCTCATAGCATTGCGCTAAACGAGTCGTCAAGGTTCTTTTAAAATGGACCATAAATATTAGTGGCTGAAGTGGAATAGAATAGAATAGAATAAATCTTTATTGCTTTAACTGTGGCAATGGGCAGGGCACATTGCTAGGAGAACAGACGGCCGTTGGGGCGGAAAGGTCCTTGAGTGGAGGCCACGTGCATGAGACCGCAGCCGTGGCAGGCCTCCCACCAGGTGGACCGACGATCTGGTAAAGGTCGCGGGAGTCCATTGGATGCGGGTGGCACAGGACCGATCTGTGTGGAGAACTTTGGGGGAGGCCTATGTCCAGCAGTGGACGTCTATTGGCTGAAATGATGATGATGATGATATAATATATTTAATATAGGAGCCAATGAAACACTCAGACCCAACAAAACTTAACTGTGCGAGAGCCACGCTTCGGCATGAATGGCTTTCGGCTCGACCGGAGCGATACCACTGCCTCACAGAAAACCGGCGTGAAGCATCCCCTGTGCTGTGTTTCGCCGAGTGAGTGGGGGTACCGGAGGCCCCCCCACGGGGGCGGGGGGGGGGGGAAGGGAATAAAAGGTTGGCAGCGCACTTGTAACTCCGCTGGTGTTGCAAGTGTCCATGGGCGGCGGCAATTGGAAAGAAAGAAAAGAAAATACATTTATTAATTTGGACACCACCATCAGGTGATCCGCCTGCTCGTCTGCTACCTATCACATAAAAAAATATAGACCATAATATTGTTCTCGTGCAGGTATTCGATTCCTTCGAAGACAGCCAGGGACAGAACATCTCCCAGACTGTAGAGTACCTCTCACTCTATGGCAACACGTTCGTGGAAGTCAGCGTGCCAGGGTCACAGTATGACGTCAAACTGAACGCACGTCAAGCTACCGAAGTACGGAGTAACATCATCCAGAGAGGACAACGTAAGATTGATCTATATCTTCCTATATCTCTCTATACTATTAAAAAAAGTAAAAAAACTAAAACCCAACTACGACAAAAAACGACGCTGAAAAAGTTAAAACAAGCCATCGTTGACAATCTATACTAATATTATAAATGTCCATACTAATATTATAAATGCGAAAGTAACTCTTTCTGTCTGTCTGTTACTCTTTCACGCCAAAACTACTCAACGGATTTAAATGAAAATTGGAATACAGATAATCTAGACCCTGAGAAAGGACATAGGCTACTTTTTATTGCGAAAAGGGTGTTGTAAGGGGTTGAAAGGGGGGTAAAAAGTTACTTTTCCACGCGGACGGAGTCGCGGGCGGCCGCTAGTCTTCTATATCTCTCTATACTATTATGGGGCTATACGAATGAAACTAGCGCCGCCAACGTATTTACACTGATTGTGGCGAAAATATGATATTTTTGAAGAAAATAATACATTACAGACTTAGATCCAAGTAATTTACTTTTATCTAAGTCTGTAATGTTTTGCTTTCTTAAAAAATATCATATTTTCGCCATAATCAGTGTAAATAGGTTGGCGGCGCTATTTTCATTCGTATAGCCCCTTAGGTAATACTATGGAACTCCAAAATAGACGACTTTATTGATGAAGAGGTATGATTTCGTAAATGGCCGAAAGGATAAATTCATACAAAACCTCATATATTGACCCAACTCCGTACTAAGTAGCTTAAACACTTGTGTCACAGATATCAGACAACAGAAAAAAATCAATGTTTTACTTACTTACTTTTACTTTTATCATTTCAGTAAGAGCCATGTGGTCTGCAAGCTTACAAAGAGTGCAATTCAGCAAACTGCGAGAATTGGACCTCCGAGCATGCAGTATCAGCAGCATTGATTCCTTCGCATTCCAGAATATGCCGTCACTAGAAGCCTTATACCTAAGCGAGAACATCATACAGACTATATTACCTTTCGCCTTCTCCGGTCTCACCAGACTTAAGCATCTAGACTTAAGCAACAATTTTGCGACAGACGAAGAAGGCAGACCAATCCCTTTGGATCTAGATGATAGCGACATTTTCGCTGATCTATTCAGCTTGAAATCATTGGACTTCTCCAACACAGTGCTCGGAATTAGAAGATCAGCTTTCAGCAGATTAGGAAAAAGTCTAGAAAGATTGTCTTTATGTAAGACTGAAACTTTCAAATTACCAAGTAGCTTTTTTAGTAACACATCTCTGAAAGTCTTAGATGTCTTCGGCAATCACGGCATATTTCTAAACACATATGTTTTGGATGGATTACAAGATACGTTGGAAGTGTTATCAGTTAATGAAGTTGGACTTACAACGTTTGATCATGTACACAACTTTACTAAATTACAAATTCTTCTTGCATCTAACAATGAAATAAGTAATATAAGGACAAAAGTTGCTAAAACATTACCAAGCTTACAGGTGCTAGCTTTAATGCGGAACCGGATAACCAATTGGTTTAACAATGGTCTATTTTCAACAATGCCAAACTTAAAGGTTTTAGACTTACGAAATAATACAATCAACCTCATAACTCACGAAATGCTGCAAGATCTTTCAAATGTATCCTATGTAGCTTTGTCGGGGAATCCTACAGTTTGCAATTGTAACTCTAGAGACTTCATTGACATAGCTAGAAGAAATGAAATGACATTACCACAGACATTAGTACGGTCAATATCAGAAACCAGCAATAGACGATTCAATTTTCATTCAGGTTTCTATGACATGAATCAAATTATAATGAATAGAGTGAACATATCTAAAGAGTGCATGAAATACGATAATTGCACGACAATTATGACACATGCACCAGGTAATTTTCTATTACTAGATTATGATCCGATAAAATATACCTGTCTAATGGTAGGTGAAGGTGCAAAGATCCCATTCACAGAAGTGAGTGGTTGTTCAGACACGAAAACTCACATAGATTTGAATTCTAAATTGAATGATGGGCGAGTGCATCTGATCGCATTACTTGCTATACCAGGGGTGCTGCTCCCGGCCTTGCTAGGATTTCTGTTTAGAAGGAATTTGAGATATTTCTACGTGACTATCAGAAATTCTGCAATGTTAAGCATGGTGAATAAGAATAAAATTATTGATGGTAAGTGTATTTTCTTTTCGTTCAATATAAAGTCGTTTCTTATTAATCTAAAACGGTTATAGATATAAATAATATCAATCATAAGGAATTTCAAAAGTTAACTACCATTTCTAATTAAATTTGAAATAAGTGCAGGCGGTATAAGTAAGATACGATAAGTCAGCCCGATACTATCCGCAACCCATAAGTACTGTAAACGTCAGACAACAATCGCTTCATTAACATTAATAATGTTACAAAATCCTACTTTATGGTCGAAGCAAACCTCGACATCCGAAAATACTTTTTTTGTTTTCCCAGGGGAAACCATCATGGCCTTCACCTTTTCACATGTGGACAAGGTAGTGTGTGGGACTATTACCTAACCAAAACCCCTGGGGTGTCCATCACAGCGCAATCGCGGACGGATACCCCACAGCCGGGACTGGACCGTACCGCTAATCGCGCTCGCCACTCTACACCAAAATTTTTGGCGCAATGCAGCCCTTCTAGCACGACCTACCTGGACATCCAGTAGTTTCCCTCTTGGAGTCGTGATACTGAGCAAGCCCCCAGTAGTGGGTATGCTCACGTACTCCGAAGGTCCGATTAGTGGCCTCTTACGACAGGTTGGGAATACCTTGGCAGTATTCTTAACGCCCCTAGCCACAGGGCTAGCCGAAGAGACCAGCCCGAACTAAACCAAAGATGGATGTAAGTATCCACTGATATAATTTCCTTGCTTTCAGAGGACGCAACATTTACCTACGACGTATTCGTATCATACTGCAATGAAGACAGGACCTGGGTGTTGGATCAGCTCCTCAGCCACTTGGAGAACGACTGCAGCGTCAGTCTATGCCTTCACGAGAGAGATTTTCAGGTAGCTTCAAAGCATCGTTAAATATCCAAGAATCATTGTTAAATAATGTGTGTGTGGTTGTGTGTGTGTGTGTGCTTGTGTGTGTGCATTGTGTGTGATGTGTGTGTGTGTGAGTGTGTGTATGCAAGTTTGTGTGTGTGTGAGGTGTGTATGCATGTTTGTGTGTGTGTGTGGTGAGTGTGTGTATGCATGTTTGTGTGTGTGTGTGGAGTGTGTGTATGCATGTTGTGGTGTGTGTGTGTGTGTGAGTGTGTGTATGCATGTTTGTGTGTGTGTGTGTGTATGTGTGTGAGTGTGTGTATGCATGTTTGTGTGTGTGTGTGTGTATGCATGTGAGTGTGTGTGTGTGCGCAGAAGACGCAACGTTTGCCTACGACGTGTTCGTATCTTACTGCAATGAAGACAGGACCTGGGTGTTGGACCAGCTCCTCAGCCACTTGGAGAACGACTGCAGCGTCAGTCTATGCCTTCACGAGAGAGATTTTCAGGTAGCTTCATCAAAGCATCGTCAATAAAATCCAAAATCATTATTAAATAATGTGTGTGTGTGTGTGTGTGTGTGTGGCATTTGTGTGTGTGTGTGTATGCATGTTTGTGTGTGTGTGTGTGAGTGTGTGTATGCATGTTTGTGTGTGTGTGTGAGTGAGTGAATGCATGTTTGTGTGTGTGTGTGTGTGAGTGTGTGTATGCATGTTTGTGTGTGTGTGTGTGTGTGTGAGTGTGAGTGTGTGTGTGTATGCATGTTTGTGTGTGTGTGTGTATGAATGTTTGTGTGTGTGTGTGTGTGGTGTGTGTGAGTGGGTGTATGCATGTTTGTGTGTGGGTGTGTGTATGCATGTGAGTGTGTGTGTGTGCGCAGAAAGACGCAACATTTACCTACGACGTGTTCGTATCATACTGCAATGAAGACAGGACCTGGGTGTTGGATCAGCTCCTCAGCACTTGGAGAACGACTGCAGCGTCAGTCTGTGCCTTCACGAGAGAGATTTTCAGGTAGCTTCATCAAAGCATCGTCAATAATATCCAAGATCATTATTAAAATAATGTGTTTGTGTGTGTGTGTGTGTGTGTGTGTGTGTGTGTGTTGTGTGTGTGTGTATATGTGTGTGTGTGCGTGTATGTTTTTTTTTATGTCATAGGTAACAGGGGAGCAGGCGGATCACCTGATGGTAAGCAATTGCCGCCGCCCATGGACATTTGCAACACCAGTGGAGTTACAAGTACGCTGCCAACTTTTATCCCCTTACCCCCGAGTGGGCCTCCGGTGCCCTTACTCATCGGCGAAACACAGCACAGGGGCTGCTTCACGCTGGTTTTCTGTGAGGCAGTGGTATCACTCCGGTCGAGCCGGCCCATTCATGCCGAAGCGTGGCTCTCCCACAGTTGTGTGTGTGTGTGTGTGTGCATGTGTGCGTGTGTGTGTGTGTATGTGTGTGTGTGTATTTATGTGTGTGTGTGTGCATGTGTGCGTGTGTGTGTGTGTATGCTTGCGTGTGTGTGTGTGGAGTGTGTGCGTGAGTGTGTGTGTGTGGTATGTGTGCGGTTGTGTATATGTGTGTGTGTATGCTTGCGTGTGTGTGTGTGTGGGCGCGTGTGTGTATGCATACTGTCCGTACTGGTGAGGTCAATTAATGAGGTGTAAAATAAACTTTAATATTTCCAGGTGGGTCTCTCGATCCTGGAGAACATAGTGTCGTGCATGGACCGGTCCAAGTGCATCATGCTGGTGATCTCCCAGCAGTTCCTGCTCAGCCAGTGGTGCCAGTTCGAGATGCATCTGGCTCAGCACAGGTATGGAACACACACTATTATTATACACTAATCACTAGACTTGTCACATGTGGGGGACAAGGTGGTGTGTGGGACTCTAACCCTAACCAAAACCCCTGGGGTGTCCATCTCAGCGCAATCGCGGTCGGATACCCCACAGCTGGGACTGGACCGTACCGCTAATCGCGATCGTCACTTTACGCCAAATCGTTTGGCGCAATGCAGCCCAGCTTCAAGTTGCACAACCTACCAGGACACCCAGTAGGATTTTTCTCCGCGAAGTCGTGAAACTGAGCAAGCCACTCCACAGTAGTGGGTATACTCACGTACTCCGAAGGCCCGTTTAGCCGCCTCTTACGACAGGCTGGGAATACTCTGGTATTATTCATAACGCCTCTAGTAACAGGGCACAGGGCACACTATAAATAACTTATAAATAAAATAAATAAATTCACAAAACATCTCATACATTGACCTGACTCCGTACTAAGTAGCTTATGCACTTGTGTTACAGATATCAGACAACAGAGGATCACAAATATAATACTTAAATACATATATAACACCCAGACACTGAACAAACACAAGTGTTCATCACACGAATGTTTGTCCAGGGTGGGGATCGAACCCACGACCTTTGGCGTATGAGGCAGGGTCACTACCATTGCGCCAACCGGCCAGTCACTATAACACTATACTGTACGTCGCATAAATAAGTTTCAACTTTTCGTATAAAAAATATTTATCATCCTTTGCAGACTCCTCGAGACCCGCCGTGAGGACCTAATCCTCCTCCTCCTAGAAGACATACCGCGGCGCCTGCGCCCCAACACTCTCCACTACCTCATGCTGACAAAAACCTACATCGTCTGGCCGAAGAACAAGGAAGAACGACATTTGTTCTGGAAACGTCTGAAGAAAAGCGTTACGACACAACAGCATAAAACTGAACGAGTCACTTTGACATGATTACTTGTTTATCACTGATATTTTCTCTCGAATCTGTTAAGTGATTAAATAACTAGTATTTGTATCAAGTGACACAATAACTAGTATTTATATCACGTGATTATTAACTAGTGTTAGTATCAAGTGATGAAATGACTTGTTTTTGTATCAAGTGATATTTTAACTAGTATTTGCATCAAGTGATTATTAACTAGTACTTGTATCAAGTGATTAAATAACAAGTATAGTATCAGATGATCAAATAACTAGTATAAATAACTAGTATTTGTATCAAGTGGTTAAACAACTAGTTTATTATCAAGTGATATTTTAACTAGTATTTGTATCAAGTGATTATTACTTGTACTTGTATCAAGTGATTAAATAACAAGTATTAGTATCAAATGATCAAATAAATAGTATTTGCAATAAGGGATACATTGATAATATTCATAACAATAAAAGCCTAATAAAAGATGATAATGATGTTGTATAGTGCGTATAAAAAACTCATCCTCCCTCCTAGAAGACATACCGCGGCGCCTGCGCCCCAACACCCTCCACTACCTCATGCTGACCAAAACCTACATCGTCTGGCCGAAGAACGAGTCACTTTGACATGATTACTTGTTTATCACTGATATTTTCTCTCGAATCTGTTAAGTGATTAAATAACTAGTTTTTGTATCAAGTGATTAAATAACTAGTATTTGTATCAAGTGATATAATAACTAGTGTTTGTATCAAGTGATTTTTAACTATAGTATCAAGTGATGAAATGACTTGTTTTTGTATCAAGTGATGTAATAGCTAGTATCTATATTAAGAGATTGAATAACTAGTACGGTGGCCAGCACATCAAGTTACTACAATCTGTCAAATTTCCTCAATCGAACCTCACTTTTATGTCAAACGTGTTTGGTTGTCAATATCAACTGAGGATATTGATTTTCCATTGTGTCTGCTGTCTGGGCGTTACGACGTTAAACAATTAGTTTGTGTATAAAGTCATTTAATAACTAAGTAGTATTAGTATCAAGTGATTTAGTAACTTGTATCTGTATCAAGTGATTAAATAACTAGTACTTGCATCAACTGATTGAATACCTAGTATTTGTATCAAGTGAGCGCGCTCACCGTTAAAGCTGGAGGAATATTTGATTTATATATTATAAATATTATTATTTAAAATAAATTATTTAATATAAAACTTACAAGTTGTGAGTACTATAGATCCAGTCATCTTCTTGGGCTGCGGTGGAGTGGTCAGCAGATCCAGATTAAGAACGCCACCGACAATCCTGCAAGCAAAATTAAATTTATGTAAAAACTTCAAGGTCATTTTGATAATGCCACGCGTAATATTGACAATGTCACGCGTCATGTTGGAAATGCCGCGCGACGTCGCCAACATGACGCACGGCATTGCTAATGTGACGCATGGTATTTCTAACATGACGCACGACATTTCTAACATGACGCACGGCATTTTTAACATGACGCACGGCATATGACGCGTCATGTTGCCGTAATTTAGAGCGTTTCTTATTCCACCGCAAAGATTACTTTAAGGTTAGGTTGCCCACCTAATTGTCCTACGTTTACGATTAGAAGGGCATTACCTAAGGGTTGTCCATACTACGTAACGTAGCACCTATCGTAAGCAACCGCATTCATTATTGTAAATACTAACTTAGTCATAATAAAAATACTCCATAAAGTCCAACCAATTAATGTAATAAAAACGTATAACCTAATAATTCGCTACTTGACAGATTTCTGAAATATATTTTATAATATCTATAGACTTATTCTAAACCCATTCTGGATTACTACGGACATATTAGCGGCGTCATATAGACACTTCAACACCTCGATATATCGCCAATCGACTTGGCACCTCTGCAAGGCCTCGAGAACAGCCCAGGTCTCGACGGAGTCAAAAGCTTTTTCATAGTCCACAAACGCCATGCACAGGGGCTGGTTATACTCTTTGGGTCTTCTGTATAACCTGTCTCACTGTGTGAATATGGTCTATGGTGCTATAACTCCGTCGGAACCCGGCCTGCTCTGCAGGTTGAGCTTCGTCAAGTCTTCGTGTAAGGCGATTCGAAATGACTCTTGATAACAATTTATAGACGTGACTTAAGAGTGAAATTGGTCGATAGTTCTTCAGTAAGGTTTTGGTCGCCTTTCTTAAAGAACAACACGACCAAGCTCCGCTGCCACGCCCTAGGAGTTTCTCCCGGAGAAAAGAACCGAGTTAAATATACGCCGAAGTTCCTTCAGCACCGGCTTGCCGGCAGCTTTTAGAAGCTCGGTTGTACTCCGTCTTCTCCCGGGCTTTTCCATTTTTTAGTTGCCCTGAGTACATAATTATGTGCTTAAAAAATTACGTCGCGTTCATTCCCGTCTATAATAATAATAGTCAATCTATTTTTGAGCTTATTATTAGTAATCATAAATCTAGAGTCCGCAAATTCTTAGATTAGAAGCGGTAGGTAACTCAAGTCATAGATTACCTGTATACCTAATAGTGGTCAAGTACCTACCAGTTCTGATAGTGATACCTACATCCATAACTTCGTGTGAATAGAGATAGTTAAAGGTATAAGCCACCATTTGGACTGTAGGAGGTGGTATGAGGGAAACATTGTAATAAACATTTTGGCGATTAAAAAGAGTAACTGGCGAGTTTCTTGCCGGACCTTCACGTCAGAATCAACTTTCCGATACCGGTGGTAGAATCGTATTTGTCTATTTATTTTTTAGTATCATGTATCAAGATATATATTTAATTTCATTTAAATTATTACATTATTTTTAAATAGTTTTAAATATTTTCTTTATGTATGACATTTGTAAGTGCTGTGTACAAGCCTATGCAAATAAAGAATATTTTGACTTTTGACTTTTGATTGTCAAAGTTAACTTTAGTCAATTTAACCAAAA